>JBBPTN010000364.1:0-20060 GCA_038094075.1 Xerocomus spinulosus | reverse complement strand
TCGAGGGTGGGCCAACAGTCCCTCGTGGCGCTCCGGTGAAGTTGAAGACGCACCAACCTGGGCCGTTACCAACCGCTGCAGAGGCAGGAATGCGTCGCTCGTCCACCAAGCCGACGTCGGTCCCTGGTCCCATCGGAACGAAGGGGTTGAAGACCTCGACGATCTCGCGGGTGACATCAAAGGACGAGTCACTTTCCAGGACGACGACTGTCCCAAAGGCAACAAAGGTCGTCGAGCGGTCTAGGGAAGGCAAGAGCACCCAAGGCCTCCGAGCGACTGTGAAGACGACGAATGATCCCGCACCACGACCCAGCTGTGTTCCGCGGGGTCGTATCACTCGGTCTTCTGTCGGCGTGACGGTGACTTCCAAGGGCAAGCAGGATGTCACCGTCAAGGCTCTCGTTCCGCGTCCTCGCGACTCTACGATCAGTTCTCGGAAGCCATCCGTCGAGGTTCGTACGACCAAGACTGTGAAGCACGTCCATATCACAGGAACCTCTGTCAAGACTACTGTCGTTGGTTCTGTGGCTGGCGAACGTCATTCCGGTACGCCCCCGAGTCAGAGCGAAATGCCGATTGTCTATCCGTATATTGCATGGTCGCCTCCGCCGTCACCAGATCTGTCTTCGTTCCCATCACAGAGCTGGACTGTCGTCGTCAGTGTGGATGTCAAGCAGACAAAGACCTCGACCATGGTTTATGCTGACGAGACCCCGTCGAATATTCGCGACGCAGAGACACCGGAGATTGCAGGAATGCCCGATGGTTCCTGTGGATCTTCCGAGTCTACTTCGTCTTCCCCTACACTCTCAACGACCTCGACGGTAGTCTCGACACCACCGAGCTCAGCGATGTCAACGCCTGCGACGGGTAATGTAGCTGGGATCGACAGCCCGGGGAAAGAATGTGCCGTATCCGTGGAGGTTTCGCCCGCGGAGTGTGCCGGAAAGATGATTTCTCGGTCTAGGAGTGGTACGACGTCGACAGCCACGCTCGCAAGGATGATGGAGAAGAGCCAGGCGGAGTTGATCGACGATTCAGACGCCGGAAGCAGAGCGCGAATGGCGGTCCGTTCTGCGTTCGAGATTGCTCGATCCCTGTTTTCTCGTTCGCAAGGTGCATCCCAGCCCACACCCCCATCCGCTGTTCTGAGGGCCATCGGTACGGAGTCGGTTCGCAAGGTATTCGTTCCTCCGCTAGAGGATACAAAGGTGTCGAGGAATGCGACGATTCAGATGGAGATTGAGATGCTCAGAGCGCGGAAGCAGGTGGTCGGTGGTGGATTGGTCGATCCCCGCCTGGAACGCTTTGGATCTCTCTCTGCAATGGCGATCGCGGCGAGGCACGGCACGCCGCGTGCAGGTCAACTCTGAAGGGTCGGGAGGTGGGGAGAGGGGTAGGTGAGTAGGGTGGGGTCGAGGTATAGGTTGTGATTTTCTTTCTCTCTTTTTGTGTTCGTTCCTTGCTTCTGTTTGCTGCCTAGATCTCCCCTTGCCATCAAGCCCTGGGACGTGACCGAAGTCAAAGACGATTGTCCCTCGCCTCTGGACATTGCTTTGACCCAGGACGCAATACAACTACCAGAAGACCACCATGTCGGCCTATGCGAACTCGAGAGCAATTGTCATCCGCCTCTCGACCCACTCCCTTCGCCAGCACGCTCGCAGCGTTACTCCCAGGTCCGGAACATTTTCTCCACAAGCCTGGTTAACTGTCGAGTTCGGAGACGATCCATATCATTATGATCAAGCTCGATGACAACTGTTCTCCACCTCTTGTTGTCCTTATCGTCTCTGGAGACGAACCCAGTTAACTACGAACCCCAAAGACAGCAAGTTTCCGACAACCAATCCCATTGTTCACACTCTGACAACATCCATGGCTGCTAACCTTGCCCGATTGTGTCAAGCTGCCTGTTCTTGTGCCCTTCCACTCTCGCTCTCGCTTCACGTTGAGCGTTGGATGCCTGATGGATCCATGGGTGCCCGTTTCTGCACGTTCACCCTCGCTTGACTGGTACCCTTTTCGCCAAACGATCCGCTTGCTCCTGCTTCCTGTTGACCTTAGACGCTCGATGGTATGATCTCCTTGCTCATTCACGTCATTTCTCGGTTTCTTACCCAGCTAGGCACTTTCAACTTCAAAGACCGTGCCTAGTTTCCAACAACAACTCTTGCGACGTCAATCCCAGCTCCCGTCAATAACCTGCTACGTGGGATACTCCCATCGATCCTACTCGGATGTAATCAATCTTTCAAAGATCACTACCGTGTTCCCCGACGAATCCCTCTACCCATCCGATTCCCGAGTGCCACCTATTCTCCGACAATCCTGATACCGACTAGTTCATCGACCTGTCACAACATCGACACCATCACATACGATACGTGCATACCTCTGAGATTCTCCAAAAAGCCAACCCCTAACGATCGACTGTCTTTCCGCTCCGACAACCTCATCGCCTTTTGCAAACGCCGCAGCACCCTCCGAGATTGAACAGAAACCGCCAACAGCACGAACATCCACCACGCCATCATTTCTATCCCCCTTCCTCCACATCGACCCCATCCCTTCCACATTTCCGACAGCCTGCACATGCCAATTCTCGAGCACGCCCAATTTAGGGCGCAGAGATTGGTCGCGGGCGGTGGTGGCCACATGGTGTTTTTGCTTCGGGCCTGGTTTGACCGATCCAGTGCCAGTTCTATTGCGGCTACAATTGCAACAAGTACAACATCTGCGATGCGGTTTGGTACGGACGATGTGACGAAGATCACGGAGACTCAGGACGCGTTCATGCGCGATTCGAACAGCGACAATGACAATGATATCAAGCTAGACAAGGTCGACGGTATCTGATTGTTGGAGACCGGGATGAGGTTGGGCGAGGTCGATAACGAGGGAACAAGGTGGGTCCGTTCGAGTTGGACGAGTGCGATACTTCCATTCCACGGGACTTGGCCTACCTGGCCGACGTCGAGCATGGTCATCGAAGCTTCGAGCGATAAGGTCTACGGCAACACCTACGGTGATATTTAGCGATCGAGCGAGTTGGCGACATATTGGGCAACATTCATGGCGATGTCAAGGTACGATTGGTCGATGCGCAGCGTGCATCATCAGCTGTGGTCGGGATTTGGAGTTCAAGGTCTGGTTTGTGTTCGATTCGGCGATCTGGTCGAGTGGACAACACGCGACGTTCATCGCTGGCTGCGGTATTCATTCGGAGTGCAAGTTCCGACATTGGTTCGACGTGTCCCCCGTTCGAGTCCCCAGCAATCCTTCTTCGGTCCCTCTTGTGGCATCGGCGTCAAGCAGCATTCGGAAGGTCATCTGGTCATTCCTCTCTTTTTCTTCTCCTCTTCACGACCAGTTTGGCTACGTTTTTCCCCCTTGCTTTTGGTTCCGGTATTTGGGCGCGTGCCCCGGTAGTTGGTGTTTCTTTTTTCTTGGTTCATGGTGCTTGTTGGCTTTGCCCGCACCTTTAGTCTCGGTTGCCTTTTGGCCTGTATATAGTTTGTGATCGTGTCTGGTATTTAGGATAGGATATGCCAATCTATGGCTGTTTGTGAAAATGGGGGAGGCCACGGTTCTCGAACAAGTTACTCGGGCATGCAGACTATTTTCGTGGCAGGTTTCTATGCGCTATAATCCTCATCGATGCCAACTCCTCGCTGCGAATGCAAACATCCTGCCGGCCGCACCCATTTTTGATACATGTAAGCAATGGCGTCAGTGTCCCCCCACGGGGGGTTGGCAATCCTCTCATTATAATGCTAGCATGTCAGTGCTATATAGACCACACCGTCTTTGTCTTCTTCCCCCCTAGTTCCGTTGCCATTCAGCAGTCATGTCGCCCATTCCATCTGTCACTACTGCCTTCACGTTCTCTACCACCACTCCTTCCATTGCTCTCGACCCAGATTCCGCTGGACAGTCTGCCTCGGCAAATGTCCCAATATCCCATCGGAACAGGTGGCTTCGTGTTTGCTGTCGTCGCTGTCGTCGCTGTCGTGGGGTTCTTTTACGAGGAGCAGCCTCCAACGGTGGAAGGAAGAACAGCACATGGGCAACGATCAGCGGATTCTTGTCGTCTATGCGTCATCGCGGATCGGATACGACTACTACGACCCCAGGGACTCATTGGCCAGAAGATGTCGAGCTTGGTCTCGAGGTGAGTTTTGTACTCGCACGCATGTTTCATTGGAGCTGAAATGTGGTTCAGCATCATGTGAGTATGGTGTACGCAAGGTTTTTCATCCGACGGCCTGGGATGTACGTATGCAGAGTTTTACGTTATCAGTTGTTCTCAATGACAATTTTCAGCTCGTTGAATATCATCCTGCGACGCCTTTCGCTCTGGCAATATATGTGGAAGATGAAGCCATATGGCATAAACTCGTCTTTGGACATCGATGAGGACGTCGACGGAGGAAAGAACGATGGTGCCAAGGATGTCCGAGAGAACACGGATCGAGGACCTCGCGGCCAAGGTCCCTCCATACGACACGAGCTCGGGGACGAGCATCAGCTTCACTGAGAGCAAGATCATTGCAACGACGGAGCATTCAGGAGGAGCATTCTTGCATGTCCTAGGGCAGGAACGTGGATTGCCGAATACCTTGTCACAGGATGAAGCAGCCCAAGTGTCGCTTGGTTCCGCGACCGACATCTCCTGCTCACCTGGCGACAGGATAGTAACGACACCACAGCTCAGGCCAGAAATTCAGTGTTACTCAAGTAGGCGGCCACGTACCAGAGTCGAACAAACGCGCCAAACCCGTTGAGACGATCAATATCCTCGAAATATTCATCTAGTAAGAATGATGTACACTAAGCAGCCTCTAAGATCCGTATTACTCACTGTTTCAAGTTGTCCCTTCGCATTAGCACCATCGCAGTGTTGACGCCATGAGTTGGAAAGCGACGAGTTCACCACCTTTCCAAGCCTTCCGACCGCCTACGAGACTCTCGAGGCTCTTCCGGTGCACTAGACTACCTTCCGCCAAATAACTCATGTTTCCGACAACGCTTCGCAGCCGTCTCAAGGCTGTGGGGAATCTTTTGTTTGTAGAACGGCCATTCGCTAGTCATCGACATCGCCGGATGAGTCCAGACGCGGTGGCTGATCTCATGCAGAGTCACGTGATACAACATGAGCACAGCCACGAAATACCAGACATGACATCACCCAGTCTCTATAGGAGCCCCTTGGTGCAGATTCGAGACCAAACCAACTTGATCTGTTACCCCCACCACCCCCTATACTTGACTACCAATATCCTCATTATTTTACCTTGAACATTCGCAAAGCAGCCATGTGCGCGCAAGACTTCTCTGGGAAGAAAGTCGGCCGCTATCTGCTCTGCTCATTTCTTGGCTGCGGCGCAGCTGGCAGCGTCTACCGGGCTATAGACACTCTTTTGGAGGTCTCCCCTATTTATGCCATCAAGTGCACACAAAAGAGTTCCCACCCCCGACGCAGGTTTCAGCAAGCCGCCGAAATTGTCAACCATGATGCGGTAACACACTGCCGGGGCATCATGATGCTATGTGATTGTCTCGAGGATGATCACTTTTACTACCTCGTCTTCCCGCTGTGCGAGATGGACATGTATAGAGCGATTTGGAAGGAGAAAATGTATTGGGGGGATGATACCCTCATCAAGAAGGTATTTGTAGATATATTGGACGGTGTGTTTGCCTGTCACAAGAAGGGCGTCTATCACCGGGATCTCAAACCCGAAAACATCATGTGCAATGCGGGAGGCATTGACATCAGGATCAGCGACTTTGGATTGTCCTCGAGCCGTCGTGTCTGCAATGACGGTGGATGTGGTACCTCCTATTACATGAGTCCAGGTCAGTTGTCCGCCACAGTGCATAACAACAAGCTGACTGGTCTCTAGAATGCATGGATGAGAATACCGACGTCTATCACGCCGACACGGCAGACGTTTGGTCGTTGGGTGTGATTCTGTTCAACATGGTGACATGCCAATATCCATGGGAGGAAGCCCATCTGACGGACATGGAATACATGGCATTCATGTGCAGGAAGGATCATTTGATGCGCAAGTCGCCCATCTCGGAGCCATTGAGCATGCTCTTGGATCAGATCTGGCATCCGATCCCTCTTAGACGCATACCGATCCCGGCGATCAGAGAAGCAATTCTGAACATGGACACGTTTTACAGACCTCGTCGTGTGTCCGCCCCAGCTCTGCCGTTGCCAGAAGCGATGGCATTGGCAGTGATTGACTCGTACGTTCTTCTGATTTCAGTCGAATTGGCGTCGGAAGCTGACACCCGGCGTAGGCAGCAGACATGTGTCGCTCCGGTGGAAAACAAGAAGAAGAATACACATGCTGCAGACAGGACCTTGTGTGAGATTCCGCTGGGTCCAATGCGTCTAAAGATTGGTCTTTATGTACCTACATAAAGATATGTTCCAATGTAGTTCTTAGATTGAATGAAACACGTGGTTTATTCGGGGACGTGCTTCCGAAGGTGTTTCGGCAATTCCCGACAGCGGTGTAAAATGCAGAAGTTGTGGTTCTGCATCTTTCACTTCTTCTCCTTCCACAACGACAGCGACGACGACGACAAAGATGTTTGCCCGCGCTGCAGCCCGCACCCTCACCAGCCAATCCCGCCTCTTCTCTACCACTGCCGCACGTAACACCAAGGTTGCCGTCCTCGGCGCCGGAGGTGGAATCGGCCAACCACTGTCGTTGTTGTTGAAAAAGGATCCTCTGGTTACGTCTCTAAGTCTGTACGATATCCGTGGTGCACCTGGTGTGGCGGCCGATGTCAGCCATGTAGACACCCCAAGTGAGGTATGTTTTTCAACCGCCGGAGGTGTCAAGACTGGTTAAGCTAAGTTGCTAGGTCCACGGGTACGCTGCTGACAAATTGGATGCTGCTCTCGAGGGCGTCGAGGTCGTTGTCATTCCTGCTGGTGTCCCAAGAAAGGTTTGTTTACTCTTCATACGTCCGTTGCACCCTCATCTCATGTACCGCATTTTAGCCTGGCGTAAGTTGAACAGCCATTTGGTATCTGTCCAAACTAACCATGATCCAAGATGACCCGCGATGACCTCTTCAACGTGAGTCTTTGGTAGCCTGTCTTGTGTGCAAATCGTGATTCTTTTCCAGACAAACGCCTCCATTGTGCGTGACCTCGCCAGTGCTATCGGCCGTGTTTCTCCCACAGCACACGTTCTTGTTATTTCTAATCCCGTCAACTCGACTGTCCCCATCGTCGCAACGACACTCGCCAAGGCTGGTGTATATAACCCTGCACGAGTATTCGGTGTGACGACTCTGGATGTCGTCCGCGCTGCCCGCTTCACTGCTGGACTCGCTGGTGTTCACCCTAACGAGACGCCCGTCACCGTTGTTGGTGGTCACAGTGGTGCCACTATCGTTCCTCTGCTCTCTCAAAGTGCACACGGCAAGGACATCAAGGGTGAAGCGTATGAAAAACTCGTGTACCGTATTCAATTTGGCGGAGATGAAGTTGTCAAGGCCAAGGACGGTGCAGGAAGTGCAACCCTGTCGATGGCGTACGCGGGTGCCAAGTTCACCAATGCATTATTGCGCGGTTTGAACGGCGAAAAGGGTGTTGTGACGCCAACGTTTGTCCAGAGCCCTCTCTACAAGAATGAGGGCATCGACTTTTTCTCTTCCAACGTTGAGCTTGGTGTAAGTACTGTTTTGACTTTGAGGGATTCCGATTGACCGGTGGTGTAGGTCAATGGTGTACAAACGATCCACCCTCTTGGACCCTTGTCTGCAGAGGAGGAGAAACTGTTGGCTGCATGCTTGCCTGAGCTGAAGAAGAACATTGAAAAGGGCAAGGCGTTTGTTGAGAACTCATAGATGTAGATGTGTTGCTACTCCAAAATACCTCTGAATGGATCGCTCTTGATGTACTCATCGACGTCCCTTTTTCTTGACGAGCGTGAACCCGTCCTGGTCGACCTCTGGTTCTTCCTTTGACTGATCCAACAGCTGTGGTGCTGATTCTGCCCCGGACTCGCCCTCGTCGTCTTCCCACTCGCTCTCATCGCTCCCACTCTCGCTGCCGGCGTCGATCTCATATGCGGGCATTCTCTCCTTGACCCTCTCCGCCTGCTCCTCGAGTGCGCAAACAAACGCAGTATTGCCCGTGCAGACCTCGTCAAAGAGACGGACGAGATCGCGTGCGACAGCGTCAGCACTGTCGTCTTCAAGCACGACGTCGAATTCGTCCGACATGATCTGGAGCAGGAGGCTTTCGATGTAGGGCACGTCGGGCGGCGACGCTGCTGTGCCAGTGGCGGGCGTGGTGGTGACGATAAAAGGCTCGAATTGGTCGACGAGGACGCCAGCGAGCCAGCGCTGTTTTTCGGCCGAGTCGGGGCCGCCCCATGAGGCGTGCACGGCGAGACGGAGGGTGGGCCAGAGGACGAGGCGGGCGAGGGTACCGCGTGCAAAGAGCACTGTGTTTGGGTGGGACATGGGTGTAAAGAGGATAGATTGGGTTCATTACTACAGTGGTACATCGCATGTCCATAGTTAATCATACTGTACAACGTCTCAGATCTGGTGTTCAATGTCGTCGGGGAGGTCTGTGGAATCGGGGGAATATCCTCGCCTGTCAGAGGGGTGTCGGACAGTGAACAACTGGATAGTCGATTGATACGCACTGAATCAATGCCATCCGTTTAGACCATTCGAGCGTGTCGTCCATAGGCACATGGGAATTTCGATAAAACGTATCCATGTTCAGGATAGCCTGCCGGATCTGCAAGATCTGAGGACGATGCAAGGGATCTGGACATAGGATCCATCGGAGCACTCGGTTCAGCGAACGGGATATCGGAAAGGTATTGTACAGATAGTCCTCGTCATCAAGGAATGCCTGAAATTGGGCATTGGACGGACGGGCGACGTTCCATGGACGACGGCCGGTGACCAAGTTTACCAGAATGATGCCCATGGACCAGATATCGACGAGGCTGGGGTAGTATACGATGTAGCCGTCAGACCATTGTTCTAACGATGCGTGAGTGCAGCAGGGATGAGAGTAAAGAGACGATTGACCTGGACTCATATAGTCTGGCGTGCCACAGCGTGAACCTCTGCAGATACGCTTGCGGGTAGCAAGACCAAAGTCAGCAATACGAATACCAGGCCCATCGTCGGTGCACAAAATGTTTTCTGGTTTGAGGTCCCTGTGGAATACGCCCTTGGAATGGAAGGCATAAACGCCATCAATAATGCGTAGGAATGTTTGTTTGATGAGTGCGTCGTTGCGCTGGTATATCCGAGTGGTCCAGATCGCCTGGTGCAAGTCGCTATCACAGAGCTTGGAGATAATGTACAAATACAACTCATCGTCGACGATTTCCTCGAGAGGGAGTACATACGGAGAACAGCCAGTGACGAGCTGGTGATGAAACACTTCGGATGTCCTGCGCAGAAGCTGTTTAGGGGTCAGATATTGTTTCGCGATACACTTGACTGCGTATCTGCCTGGTCGTTGTGCATCTACAGCGCAGTAAACTGAGCTTGTAGAACCAGAATTGACCTGAAAAATAAGACGGTAGTGACCGACAGATTGACCAGAAAAGTCGGGCAAAGTCATGGTAGGAGGGAGATCCTAATGAGTGACCATATTTGGATATTAAGAAAATTCGCACAGCCACTTTGCGTTGTAGTTCTGTTCCCACGATACCTCGTCCTCATCGTCGTCCACAGCGAGCTCGCCGTTGGGCATGCTGAGCAGCCCATTTACATTTTGCTAATCAATACTTGGATTAATGTCGCAGGATCAAGCACACCGACTCGCACCTATGCGACAGGATACCTTTGACCTTCGTGACCATCTCATCGCTGACGAGCAGTCCATGGCGAGCTCGCACATGCATGCTCATGCGGACGCAACCAACCAGTATGGCTCTGGGAGTGGCACATCCGATGAGGATCATTCCGTTCTCGAGGACGACTCGGACGTCGACGACCGCGAGATGGACTACCTCGACGACGAGGACGACCGCTCCTCCTCCCTCTCCATCCCAAACGAGAGCATCGACTTTGACTTGGTGTACTCTCTCCACAGCTTCGCCGCAACTGTCGAGGGTCAGGCCAGCGTCGTCAAGGGCGACAGTCTCTTCCTCATGGACGACACAAACAGCTATTGGTGGCTTGTCCGCGTTCTCAAAACTCAGGATGTCGGTTATATCCCCGCTGAAAACATCGAGACACCATTTGAACGTCTCGCCCGTCTCAACAAGCACCGCAACGTTGACGTACGTCCCCCATTTATTCCTAGAAACAGATCGCTAATCCTCTTCCATCATAGCTTGCCCATGCCACACCACAAGAGCTTCAAGAAGACGTAGAGCGCGTCCGTAATAACCTGTCTTCGCGAACAGGTTCCCATCATTCCCCTTCCCCTACACCCGGTCTCCCCGCAGGAATCCATACCCGTCCAGGCACAAAAGCGGTCATGTTCACCCCCGCACTCTCCGTCCATCGTTACCCGCCTGCTGTGTGGAATGAAGAGGACGAAGAGGAGGAAGACATCGAGTGGGAAGACGGCGCGTACGAAGAGGAGGATCCCGAGCTCGCCGAGGAAATGTCCATCCGCACAAGACAGAGCCAGATCGAGGATCAGGACACCATACCCATAGATGTCTTGCAGATGGAACCTGACGATGGCATGAGCTGGGATGACGCCGCTGCCGAGGACATGCAGGTCCGTAACGCACAGAAGAAGAAGGAGCAGCAGTTGGTGGTGACCCCTGAACCCCGGACCGGTCTCTTGCCGCAGAAGCCCGCTCAACAGCAGCAGCAGCAACAACTACAACCAGCTCCTTCGCAACAGCAACAAGAGGCGATTATAGCCCAGCAGCGCCAGCAACAGCAGAAGGAGCAGCAGATGCTGACGCAACAATCCTTGCATCACGAGGGTTCGTGGGATAGACTTTCCCCGGAAAAGAAGTCTTCCTCTTCTAGCTCCCTCAGCAAACCTGCCGACCTCATTGATACCACCGAGACCAAAAAGCTTTCTGCGAGTCCGTCTATCGTGCGCGAGGAACCTGTCAAACCATACCCCAGTACCGCCATCATGCTTCCGAGTACCGTTACCCCACAGCAAGAGGATGATCGCAAGCGCACCCGTGAGGAGATCGACGTACTTGAAGAAGCCGCTAAGAAAAAGGTCAAAAGCAAGGAGAAAGACAGGATTTCGTCGGTCAGCAGTTCTGCTCCCATTTCCAATCAGCCGGTGAAATTATCCCACCACGGATCTGGAAAACTACGCAAGGATCGCGAAACCGCTGATGAGGAGGGAAGGGAGAGAAAGAAAGGTCGTGGTGTCTTTGCAGGGTTGTTTGGACGGAAGAAAGACAAGAACAAGGACAAGGCATCCATTGAGAGCATATCGTCAGACATCACGCGCGAGTCTCAGGACTCTGGCCAATCCTCGAGCCAACAACACGGCAATGGTGTTGAAACCCAGTTGTCACCCGTCACGACTACTGCGATCTTGCATCAGCAACACTCTATCCGTGCCTCCACTGAGCCTAGGTCTACCCCTACACGACAACAACCACACTCTCCGGTTGGTCCTCAGACACCTGCTGGCCAAGTCTCTCATCATTCGTCTACCTTGCGTCAACGGGATCAACAACAACAAGCGCTATACCAACAATACCTCAATCGCTCTCCATCTTCACCACCCGAGGCACCATCGTATGGTTTACAATCTGCATTTGGTGGCAATTCTCCTTACTCCAGTCCTAGAACCACAGCAGCCACCCTTGGTCTTGGGCTCCCGTCAACCCGACAACGCCCCGGCTCTCTTATCATCACTCCTAATGCTGATGGACAAGGTCTTGGCGTTCCCGAGCTCAGCGTTATCCGCATTTTCGCGGGTAAAAATGTACAGACGGAAGCTACGTTTAAGACTGTCTTGCTCAACTCATCCACGACCTCATCCGACCTCATCCGCCAAGCCATCCAACGTTTCCGACTTCCCACATCCGAGGTTGAAGAAGCGGCATCCTACTTTCTCACGATCAAGCAGGTCGAGGGGTCGTCGACTGTGCTCTCACCAGAGGAGAAGCCACTTGTGGTGTTTGACACCATTGTTGAGGCAGTGATGGAACTCCCAAAAGTGAAGCGGAGCAGCATGGGAAGTATCAGTTCCGTCTCGAGCAACCTCTCGATGCACCCTGCCATCAAGCAGCTCTCCATGAACGATTTCACGGACGACTCGGCTGTCAAGTTTTACTTGAACAAGCGAGGTGTGGACGGCAAGGAGAGCTTGCTCGCGGAAGAAGACGAGGATGAGACTTTGTACGCGGAATCCACGCGCGATACGATCGAGGGTGTTAGCATCTCCTCGTCGAGTTCTGGTATCAACGTCACGCCTGAGCGCTTCAGCTCGCCTTCCATGCGGTTCGCACTGCAACTTGTGATCTATCCCGATGACCTCCCCGATGACATGGTGTTTGACCCCTTGACGGAGGCGATCGTGTTCAAGAATACGTTGAGAGATCGGACGACATCCATTTCGTCGGTTTCTTCTGGGGTATCACTAAGCCAACGCCGGAAGGTGTTTACGTTCCCAAAGAACGTGACCGTTGCCGAAGTGATTGAGCTTGGCCTCGAACGATTTGGTATACTCGAAGGCGTCGTTGATGGCGGAGATGAAGTCGAAGACAAACTTACCAAGGGAAGGAACTCTACCAAAGTTCGCTACTGGCTGACAGCTTCCGTGAATGGCCAAGGTAAGTTGCCATCGTTCAAAACGTCTTGGCTTGCTTACCGTGCATGCCTGTCATTGCAGAACGAGAACTGTCGCCCTCAAGCAAAGTTGTTGAGGCTTATCCGCGTCCGCCGACTTTCCGGCGGTTCCAGGATGGTAGTAAACGTCGTTCTATCGACTCTGCGCTTCTCCTTGGAAGCGCGGAAGACATCTCACCTGACGACCCGGTCTTCGTACTCCGCCGAGCTGTCTCTTACCGCACATCGTCGTCTCGCCACCGCATGTCTGCTCCCCTCGATGAAATTGCCCTTCAACACTTCCGTGATTCCGTGACAGGCTCCAGTCTCAACTCCGACAGCATAACGCTGGAAGAGACGGCACACAAACCGCGCCAGCTTTCTAGACAGGAAATCATTGCTGCACAGAGGGCTGCTTCGCGAGAAAAACAACGTGCTATTCTCTCCGCGCAGACAAACTCGGTCAGGGGTGTCGATGTCCTGCTTCCCGGGAACGCCATCATCCGTAGTTCACGGTACGATGCCGGGGACCGTATCCGATATTCGTACGTCCAAGACGGGGAGTCGTACGATGTGAGCGACATCATCGAGCAGGAGCTGCGCGATACGAGTGGTCCCTCGTCGCCGCTGCAAAAGAGTGACCTTTTAGAAGGTATCTTTGGGCGGAACAAGGACAGGGACGTGAATGAAAAGCTGGATCGGGTACTTGCCAAGATCAAGGACGAGCGACTGGGCACCCAGTACGCGACTATGAAGGCGAGCGAGGACGCGGCTGAGAACCCGCAGTCGGCACGCTCGACCGGGTCGTCTTCGTCGGTGTATTCTGTGGATGACGCGGCAGGGCGGCGCGAGGGACCGACGCCGACACCCCTGGGGGAGATGAGGCGGACAACATCTCCGTCTCCGCTCGGGGAGGTAGAGTCGCGTTCGACAACGCCAACACTGACGTTGACAGCTGGCACATCGCGTGCGCGCTCGACCACACCGCTCGCCCAGTCGCACGCGCATACGCCTTCACCCTCGCAGTTACAGTTGCAGTTGCAGTCTCAATCCCATACGTACCAGCCATCGATTGCGTCGGTCATGTCGGATACGACGTCCATGTATGCGACGCCGACGACTCAATTGATCAGTCCGACCGAACCCGAGGTGGGCCCGAGCTTGCGGAGCGACGCGGTGTTCAAGTCTGCTACACCGCAACCAGCATCCCAGTCGGTCCTGCACTCTCAACCGCACTCGCACGCGCACTCACAGTCACAATCTCAACCTCTGTCACAAAGCCGGGCCTCAGTCAAACGCCCGTACGTCTCCCCCGATGACTTTGGCGTGTCGCAGATGCTGGCCATCATCGAGATTGCGGGGACGGTGATTAAGCCGCCCGAGGTGTCCTTGCACCCAGTCGAGGAGATGTTGTTTGGGCGGTCGATTGAGGTGCAGACCCTCCATCCAGCGATCAGGGAGATTTACTCGGGGGCGTTTCAGCAGTTGGACGAGATGGACAAGGTACGTACTTGGTTTTTGTTGTCAGAGATGGGACTGAACGGTGTGACAGATGCTCGACGAATACCTGCGGCAGGCGTTGACGGTGTGAGGGGTGGTGTTGGATTATATCACTTGGATTTTCCTGTTTTGATTGTTCGTCTTTCGATACGTTCGTTTATGCACACGCTCTGGCTTCTTTATCGACGTTTCAATGTCCACTCCTTTTTGTTTTACGAGCATACAACCGATGGAGAACGTGTAGGACTGGCCGCCATATCTACCCTGAAGTGATATGCAGCATTGGAGAGCCATCCGCCCGTCGTCCCATAAAGATCCGTCTGTCCCGCAACGCCTCTAGTACACCTTCGTGGCCATCCATGGCGTGACCGACCCTGTCCTTGACCGATCCCTCCGCCTCCGCATCGGGATCCACATGGCCGCCCTGTGCAAACAGCGCAGGCAGCTCCGACGCGTGCACTGCCGCAGCGACGTTGACGAGCGTGAACTCGGCACCCTTGCCAGGTCTAAAGTGCGCGACGACAATGAGCGCGATGAGGAGCGCAAACATGGCGCTCGCAACCGCCAAGTTGGGAATCGAGGCTGCAAAGACGATTTCGGATGCGGAGATGCGTCCAGGGACGTATGCGGTGCCAAGGTAGCCCGCGAGGTATGCTAGCGTCGGATACGTAGCCGTGAGCGGATCAGCACAGAACGAGGAACGGAGAAGAGACGTACATTTGGAGGCGGATTGGATGATTTGGGTGTAGCCTGCGGTGATGTCCTCGATGGGCGCTGGACTGACCGTCGCCGTCGTCCCGATTGGTGCACTGGTCGTGGGCAGACTCTCAAACTGCGCGTGGCCAAACAGGACGTCGCCTTGGACCTGCGATCCAAAGGAAGCCAGGTCGACTTGTGTCCCGGTCAGCGCGCCGCCGTTGGTCGCGACACCCATGGTCACGATCGAGAACATGGCGGTCGTCTGGAGCGGGTTGAGGTTGCCCTGTGGGGTGAGCTTGTTCCCAACGAGCGGTTGTACGCTCAAGATGCCGTGTCCGTCGTTGCGCACCTCGCGTGTTTCGATTGCGATGTTAGGAAGGCAGGTCAGGATGGCCATGGTCCATGTCTGGTCTGTCAGTGCGATCGAAAAAGTATTGCTGACGCTTGACAAGTCGAGCGTGATGTCGACGAATGAGGAAGGGGTGCAGCCAGCGGTGCATTCACCTAGGAGGAAGACAGTTGCGCCATCTGAGGCGGCAGCTTGTGTACTATGGTTGAAGACGGATGTCGTGGGGTCTTTGATGGTGGCAAAAGAAGTGTCCTCAAGGCTTGCTAAAAAGATCGTTAAGGCCTTGTAACCGAAAGTGACCCTTCAACAACGCACGCAAGTCAGAAGCAGTCAATTGAATATCCAAGTTGAAATCAGAAAGGTACGCTGTTGCCAGGTATTGACCGACATCCGATGACGAGTTCACTGGGACTTGGACGGTTGTGGTAATATTGGTGGAAGCCCAAGAACACGTTGGGTTAATCCCAATGACATCAGACAGCCATCTCGCACTGGTCGTGGTCGAGAGATTGAGGGGTGTAGGCACAATGAATGCCGCATAGTCGGGGTCTGAAGAATTTGCTACCCCAAAAGAGTACTGTACGCCGAGTTCCATCTCAGCCCATGCAACTGAAGCAGCCGTAGCAGCATTGAAAGAAGCGATCATGGCTGGCTCTTGAGGGTACGAACCGCTACAAGGAACGGAATGAACAATGTACAGAACGACTAAATGCTGCACGCACTTTAATACGCTCTGAGGCGTCACTGCTCCGATAGCAATCGCCATTAATGGTCCATCAGCCAAAACACTGTTAATTGTTACTGTCCACGAACATGGTGAGAACGGAGATACAATTTTATTATCACCACATGCAACTCACGGGCACCTGGAGCGAGCGTTGCTACGATCCAGATCAACAAGGAAGCGACAATTCCGAGAATGTAGTAGTTGGAACACGAGTGATTCCAAACTGCCATCATCTTGTCGAGATTCCCAAAGGTCGGAGTGGACATATTGTTGATTGTTTCCAATGGGACGCCATGAGCATGAGATGCGAGAACACGGAAAAACTCTTCGGTCTACAAATGGTACATCAGCGACTTCGACTTTCCTCGAATATTATGTATACCTGTAAATCGGAAATGATGTTATAGACTGGGTAAAGTGCGATCGAAATGATGATGATGCTTATGGAAGTGACACCCCCTTTGATCGTGGCTGCAGGATTCAGAACAATGATTTTATGAACAACTGACGTTCAAAGGCGCAACAACTACCCACCGAAATGTTGTGGTGTGACTCCGTAGAGGCCGTACGTATTGACCGGTACCGCTCTACCATGAACGGTATAACAGAACGCGAGATAAGCAATGGCGACGAGGGGTAAGAGGGCCATCTCGAGGGGCGTCTTGATTACGCGCCATGTTGGCAGGCGAATCGCGGCTCGACCATTCCTAAACATCCCAGGTCGTACTAATGGTGTGCGGACTTTGCTAGAGATTGAGATGGGAGGGTCTTCAGCCGCTGCTGCATTAGAAGCGTATCGTATATCCGAGCTGTCTTTAGCGGGGGCAACTTGAGGAGACTTTAAAGGACTGAGGGGATAATAGGATGGTTCTGCCATGAGAGGCTTGGACCTGTTTTAAAAAGAGTGAATGAGAGTTGGTAAGGCTAAACGTTGAATCAGTAGTGAGCCAAGAACTGAGAAAAAGATATGGTACATTTGATTAGCACTGGAAGAAAATGGAGAAGTCGAACAAACGGCGACGTTTCATTGGTACATCCAAAATCGGATGGCGTTGAGGTAAACCTGTCACCATTGTCATCGTCAAATGATCAAGGCCATCTTCAAGAAACGTAGAGCGGGTAAAAAGAGTTGCCTGAAATGTTGGATTAGTACCGTCAGAGTCACCTTAGTAGTCTTGCTGGACCATTAATGTCAGTGGTGCATGAAGTACTTGCTAGCTAGTCTAGCTTCCCTCGCAGTCGTAGCGAGGTCTCGTCCGAGACTCGGTGCCTTGTCGCCGTAAGAAAGTGCTTGGCAATGAAATCATGATCGTGGAATCGTTTCTACTTGTCAACCTTGCAAAGTGGCAGTAAGTCATCCAAAATATTCGGATCGTCGTATCATATTCAAACTACTGGCTCAATCATCGTTTAGAATTCTTAAAGCAGAGACTCGGCCATGTAGCAATGGCTGGTAGTCGTCTCTAAATATGAGACAAGGTGTGCTCCTTCTGACAAATGAAAATTTCGCGAATGCAAATGTAATTATGACCCTGACAGATGTCATGTAGCAGTGACGGCACTGTTCCGTCGGAAGAATCTTCAATGGAAGCGAAGGACCCACTTTTCGCATTGTTCACCCCAGGTCTAAGACAGCAGCCTCTCAGACTGTTTGATTGACCGTTTTCGTCAGGCAGTCTTTGCACTAGCCAACACAGTCAAGAGATACCCAAGTTCAATATTTTGCATTTCCAATGCACTTTCATTCGTTCAATTTTCCAACTGACTATCACCCAAGGATGCTTTCAAACTTGCCATTCATACTTGGCTCGATATTGTCCATAGTCTCGTTTGTGGAAGCAAGCTCGGGCAGTAAGTTGTCTCCTAGCGTTCTAAAACTAGTGTTGGATGATCATGGATGCAGCATGGGCTACACTCCCGATGAATGTCGCGCCATTCCTGACAGAAAATGCTCTTACTCCTCCCACCGTGCCAGTTCTGTTTGGGACACCACCACAACAATTGGATCTTACTGTAGACATTTCGTCCGCTTTTCTTGCCACGTACGGGTCCAACTGTATCCTTTGCGCCGGATCCACATTTTTCGATCCGTCCCTGTCATCGACATTCGAGGTGCGTACAAACACTTGCCTCGACGATTCGACAAGCATGGGTTGTCGTTCCGGGCTGTCATTGTTAAGTATTTCCTGTAGACAAATAACACTCTTTGGTACCAGTCCATCCCATCATTCGGTGGCGTGGAGGTTACCGACACTATTGGATTCGAGGGTCTGTTGAGTGCCTCAGATCAGACTTTTGGCATGTCATTCGTTTTGCATTGTAGCTATCCGTACTAAATAATCTGACCACCTTTGACAGTGAATATACTCGATGGTTCTAATGCAACCTACGCGAATATGATCTGGAACGGTTTTCTTGGCTTGTTCCTCAATCCGCTCAATACTACTACTATGGCACGTCATCCGTTTACTCGCTTGTATGAGTCGTCCTCTCTCCTCAATCCAGTCATTGGTATGCGATTCGATCCGTCGAACCCGAAGATTACGATCGGGGCACTCGACCCAAACGACTACGAGGGGACGATCAATTGGGTACAGCTGAATGAGAATCCGGATCCAAATGGTGATGCATTCAACACCTTTAGTTTTGATGGCGTCAAAGGGTACGATAATCAATTCGTACCGTACGTGGGACCTCTGACTGCTGCACTCGACTCTTGTGAGCACCCATGTGTCTCCGTTTCCATTGAGTCTGACTCTTCTTAACCCAGTCGCATTGGACATTTCCCTCCCAAATGTCGGCCTTTACTTTAATAACACCAATTCGACGGGCCCTGTTCCACAACCGATCGGGATTATCAGTGGCACCGACCTCGTCGAATACAATTGCACATCAGATTCTTCTGCCCTCACTGGTTCATCCGGTCCACCCCAATCGCCATATGTGGCATTGACGACGACAATCAACGGCGTTGACTATCCGATCGACTCTACAGGTAATTTGCTAAGACCCGTGTCTGGAGCCTCCTCCGCTGGGTATTGTCCAGTGGGTCTCGCCAATAGGACCGATACAGCACAGCCAAATGTAATGCTTGGTCTACCCTTCCTCCGGAGTGTCTACGTGTATGCTGTCTCTCAAGTAGTGTGTCATCGTGTCTGATCGACCACGATACAGTGCATATCGATTCCCAACGGACACTTGTCCGGGTTACTATGGATTTGCGTTTCCATCGGGAGCGAATCGGACGGAGTCGCAGATCTCGCAGACGCCAAAGGCGACTCCGACAAACAGCGCACAATGCTTGTCTCTTGTTGCACCTACGTCAACACCGACAGCTAGCGTCATACTGGCGCAAGAAGCACTCGCTTCCAAGAATACGTATGCGGTTTATGGTGGTCAAGGGAACCAAGAGGTGCCATTGGTGGGTGTTGATGATCTCCCAAAGATGGTGTGGAATTGGACAGCAACATCTGGGTGAAAAGGTAAAGAAGAGAGTGGTGTTCACTGCAATTGCCATCTAATTGAGTATCCATATGTGGCAAGACTTGTCAATGTATGGTGCACATTGATGATTGATCTGTCTGTCTGTCTTTTTACTACTTCATATTCAAGCCCAGTGAAAATGGGTTATGCCTGGAGCAGTTGCATGGTGCTGTCATGGTATGATTGATGCATATGAGAATTTTTTTTCAGTTCCCATGTGTCAATTGGTGTTAGTAAAGGGGTCTAGTTACCTTTGTAAATTGCTAGTAGAAGTATTACAACCTATGGCAATGCTATCACATTGTGCATAGTAATCTGTTACTATTTACTACAGATGTTATGATTCCTTGCTCGTTTCTTCACCACTTTATTCTTTTTCCTTTATTAGACGTATTCACCATCCTAACACTGACAATTCTGCTTACATTTCAATCCATTCCAACCCAGATGCTTACTTTCCCCTTCTTAGTCAAAGTCCGTTCCAACATGGACTCTTTCTTCTATGGCACTCTTCTGCTTTCC
>JBBPTN010000363.1:0-20117 GCA_038094075.1 Xerocomus spinulosus | reverse complement strand
AAAGGAGTGACTGATAGGTCTTGCATACTCACCACTGGGTAGGCTGGTTGGGAGCTGGTGTGGATGGGAGAGAAGAGGAAGGAATGTGTCTGTATTCCTGTGAACGACAGACGGGTTTATATACATGATAGGCTACCATAAAGGGAAGTACTTTAGGGCAGCCGTGAGTAAACGACTATGCTGCGCATTCCATAAGGGTATGGCAGCGTGTGATGGACTACGCGTAATCTCCATATGGTTATGGGATAGAACCGCTGTAAGTCCGATGAAGTTTCAGTGTACTTAGACCGCTAGAGCGAGTACACTTCAACACCAGCGACCCATCGGAGCGTGACCTTGTCGATGTTGAGGTGGTTAAGAGCTTGGATTAATGTCCTGTGGAAGTGGTCAGTGAGGTAGTGGCCAGGTCTGGAATTCCGTGCAGT
This sequence comes from Xerocomus spinulosus, assembly GCA_038094075.1. NCBI lineage: Eukaryota > Fungi > Basidiomycota > Agaricomycetes > Boletales > Boletaceae > Xerocomus > Xerocomus spinulosus. The sequence continues at coordinate 19,692 of JBBPTN010000363.1, read as the reverse complement.
GACTGCTTTGATTGCTGCTTGGTTGTCTATCGCTATGGAGATTCGCGTCGCATCTGTTTCTTCCGTTAGTAGGTGTGCTGCTAGAAGTAATCCTACCGTTTCGCCCTCGTATACAGTGTGTCGGGATGCTGGTCCGAGGTGGAATCGGAGGTGTTTTTTCGTTACGCCGTGTTTCTTCAGGACCGCTGCAGCTCCTATGCATCCTTCATATCCTGAGCCGTCTGTGTAGATGCAGATGTCGTCCTCCTGGGTCGCTCTTTGGTCCTCACGGGCTGCGGCTGTTGGGTCTTTGGCGATGCTGGTGCAGATCCGGGGTGTCCAGTTTGGCGGGAAGCGTACTGGTCGTATTCGTTCCATGCGTTTGGGTTGTATGTCGAGTGCCTGGAAGAGGCGGTGGGCAGGGGATTTGTGGCGTATTCTCCCTTTTGCCGCAGTGTGGGTGTGGGGGAATAGCGGGTGCGTCGGGGGGATGGTGGAGAGGCGCAGTAGTGAGCGGTGGCAGTGTTTGCGGATGAGGAGCATGCTAGGCAGGCAGTTTGCGTGGGCTAGGAGCGTGTCAGTGGCGGTCGTTCTCATGCCTCCAGTGATTAGGAGGGCGGCAATTCGTTGGACTTTGTCTAGCTGGGTTGCGAAGCCGCGGGATTTCCATCCTGTTAGTCGTTTGCTTTTACCTTTCTTTAGAAGTTCCGTGCCCCAGACGTCTATGGCATATAGCATCTTCGGAATGGCTACTGCTTCGTATAGCTTTTTCATCAGCCTTCCTGCTACCCCTTTCGTGACTTTGGTCATGCGGCAACTGGCGAGGACGTATTTTGTTCCTTTGGCGATGGCATATGCCATCAACTGTGGTACAAACGGTGTAGTATCGATACCCAAGATTCCGCCTTCTCCTACTGCTAGAAACGACAGCCTCTTAGCAGTACATCCGCAAGTGACTGTCACAGATGGCCAAGCGCCTTTAGCCTGTCTAATCATACAAAAGGCCAATTAGTGCGAGAACTAACACGCCGACACAAAAGATCTCAAACCTGTCAACAACACACCATCCCGATCTTCTATCCGAAACGGAGCGGCCTCAAATGGCTGCAACAAGCGCACAGCAAGCTTAGCATGGGAGTTGAGCAGATGCTCAACGTGGGAATTGTTCCAGAGTTGGACCACTTGCAACGAAGGCATTATTGACCAAAGCTGATGTAGAGTTTTGAAAAATTTCTTCTCAAAACCTCGTTCGCAAGGTGGACTCCATACGGTGTTCAGCCCGAAATACCTGACAGACGGAAAAACGAAATCTGGAGAGTCGAGGTCGGGATATGCAGTGAGGATAAGCCTTTGCAAACCGGGGCACGTCTCTACAAGCAATCGCATGCAAGTGTCGATCGATTCGGTCGCACGATCGCCGTAAATGTGAACTGAGACAAGCTGGGAGCCATATACTCGGATTAAGTCTGCCCAATCCGAATTACTAGGGAGGATGAGTTCTCGGAGGGCAGCACAGTTGGAATGGTTGATAGTGTCGAGGTCAGAGTCTCCAGGGAAACGGAGAATTTCATTCAGATGAAGGTTAGACACAGTGGCTGGAATAGTGGTACATCCGAGGGCCTTGAACCAAATCAAATACGGAATGTGGAGAATGTGGAGCTGGGTGCACTTGGCGAGGAGAGCTACGAACCGGTCGTAGGATTGTTCCGTAAGTCGGAGTGAAGGCCAATCAATGACGCGCAATGATGGTGCGGAATAATGGAGTGCATCTAGAATGTTACCTGCCATATCCTTCTGACTAATGTACCAGGTGTTGGGGGTGAACACGGCGATGGCAAGATGGGGAATGTGTTTGATTATCGTAGCCAAATATCTAGACTCGGCGTGCACATCCACGGAGTGGTAACGGATGGCGACGTCGAGTCTCTGGGTGTATTCACTGAGTGGTCGTGCGCCGATCATGGTGCTCTTGCCTGTCGCAGAATCTGCTAATGTGCGACAGAGTGACGACAAGTAGCGTGCTCTGAAAATGAAAATAGACTGGTAGAGAAAGGGTGTAGCAAGGTGCCACCTGTCAAGTCTCGTTGTTCGTGCCGCTATGCCGCTCGTAGTTTATTTTTCGTTTGGTCAGTCGGTGGTCCTGTTTGGTTCTGGATCGGGTCGAGGTTTCTTTCTTCCCCTGTTTCGTTGATTTTCGTATGGCCGAGACATGCTGACTGAGACGCTGAGACATGAGTATCACATGTCAGCACGGTCCATCGATAAGTAGTCGATCCATTGTCTCGGCTCACCAGTCTCGAAATAGTTATTTCTCGCCTCGATAGCGACTGCCTGGAGTCGTCCGTGTGTGAGGTCCTAACACCACCATTGCTTGCAGACGCGAACGAGTGCGCGTTTTGTGATGAGCGCCTTTCGAAGATCTGGGTGGTGCCTCTCGTTGTAGATGTGGCCGACGAGACTTGCATAGGTGTAGATGTCAGGAATGAGAGTACCAGGGACATCCGTGGCATGATGAAAGACGCAAACCCAGACTTCGGGTGGAAGTGAAACAGTACGATTGGGATCAGATTGCATGGGAGTCGGGTTCAAGCTACTTTTGCCCACGACATTCGCCTCACAGTAACACTAGGCACAACTATCCCTTTCCGAACACGACACGATCCGTAGCGGCTTTGTCATTGATCCCACCATCTTCGACGCTCCACCGCTAGACAGGGGCGAGGCTGAAGCAGACAGCAAGAACCTCCGTCATAATGTCTAAATCCAGAGACTCTGGTTCGGTACACACCGGGAATTGGCTTCTCGCACACAGAGCAAGGGATATCGATACGCCCCAGTGGACGTCATTCAAACTACAGGTGCCCTTTCCATTTAAGCGTAGCATACGGTGGGCGCGATGCCATTTGTATTGAATGCGACACAGCTCAGTGTGATATGGTGGTGAGGGTCCAGGTGTAGTGGCTGGAGTCCTAGTTCCCACCACCTACTCTTCTCGGCACAAGGTTATTCGTCCTCCTGACATCTGTCAAACTAATAGCGGTGGGAATACTGACTATGTGCAAGACCACCTTCTCCACTACTAGGAATGACAATCATCCTCGCAGTCGTCCTCTCAGTCGCTCGAATCAGTACATATATATACATCCTGGATGGCCAAGCGCCTTCAATTAGCCTGTCAAATCACGCGAAAGACCAATTAGTGTGAGTACCACCACACCGACGCGAAAAACCTCAAACCTGTCAGCAGCACACCATCCTGGTCTTCTACCCGAAACGGAGCGGCGCCAAATCGCTCAAACTCGTACTCCTTTTTTTTCCTATCCGAAATTGGGCGAACCCAGAAGACGCGAACACCCATACGGCAAGTTCGGTATAGGTGTTGAGTAAACATTCAACGTTGGGCTCATTCAGGAATTGGACCACTTCCAGCGATGGCATCGTTGATGTCAACTCTCTGAGACCCAAGAAATAACTTGGGAAATATTCATCCTTTGTTTCTTGCCAAGGGTCGTCTAACCCGAGATACGTGACGGACCGAAAGGAAAGATCTGGACCAAACATGCAGAAACCGCACTTCGAAGTCATGGTAAGACGACGTAAATTGGGGCATGTCTCTGCGAGCAGCGCCAAGGTAGGTTCCGAACACATTGAAGAAGCATCAGGCAGGTAAATGTGGACCGAGTCCAGTCGCATGCCGTATTCTCGGAGAAATTCCACGTTATAGGAATAATCGAGGACAAAATCAAAGATGAATTCTCGAAGTGCGGGGAACTTTGATTGGTCAGGGCGCCTGTCCGATGGAGGGGGATACAGAGACTGTCTCCGGGTCACGTGCCGCACGCGGAGACAAGTTAGGTGGGATACCACCATACACGAACTCCTCAGGTTCAAGGAAATATGGATAGTGGAGAATGCGGACTGGGTGAACCCGGTGAAGAAATTCATCATGAGCTCAGAGTCATAGGATGGTATGAGATGGAGTGGGGACCAATCGAGGACACGCAACGATCCTGCGGAATGCGTACGGAGCGCATCTAAGATGTTGTCTACAATTGTAACCTTGTGGTCAAGGTAACAGAAGGCAAAGCCAAACACGGCGATGGCAAGACGGGGCATGTGCTCAAGTATCCTAGGCAAAAATTCAAACTTGGCGTCCTCCTCCTTGGACTTGCTATGGACGACAACATCAAATCGCTGGGTATATTTACCGAGGTATCCAGACTTCGGGAGGAAGCGAAGGAAGCGAAACAGTACACTCGGGACGAGACTACATGCTGGCAATTCAAGCCGCTCTCGAGATGAGGAACGGATGTACCAAGGCCGGTAATTAAGGCCCACGTCCAACAGAGACGCTACTTATACACCCGGGAAAAAGGAGAAGATGTCTCATGAAAGGAACCAAGACATCCGGACATGGAGACTGTAGGTCCAGCATGTACACCGTGACACAGACGCTGACCTTACCGAGCACGAAGCAGGACAACGACCACATGACACAATATTCAATGACGATAGTGATATGCAAAGAATTGTAGAACGACAATTAGTACGACGCTTACTTACCATCTAAATAGGTTTGCACTTAGAAAGACCCTTTCTAGTCTTATCTCGTCCGACTCCACCCACTTTTACAAACCACAGCCTTTTCCGCAATCGCCTTAGTCAGAACAGAGAACAGACAATCGCAGGTGACCATCACAGGTGGCCAAGCGCCCTGAGCCTGTCTGATCATAGCAAGGATGACATCAGTCCGAGTACCACCGCGCCGACACAAACGATCACAAACCTAACAACAACACACCATCCCGGTCTTCAACGCGCAATTGAGTTCGCTCCATGTACTTCATGACCTTCACAGCTAAAACGGGATGCAAATCAAACAAGCGCCTGAGGTTGGTTTCGTTCAAGAGTTGGACCACTCGCAACGACGGCATTCTCGACCTAAACTGTATGACAGCCATGAAAAACCTTTCGTATTGGTGTTCGGTGTGTTTCAGCCAGATGGGGTAGAGCCCGAGATGGGTGACAGATGGAAAGGTGAAACTCGGATCAAGAGCCTCGAAACAGGACTGCGACGTCAGGGTAAGATGACGCAAACCGGGGCATGTCTCTGCAAGCAGTTTCATCTGAGATCCGATATCCAACCGGGAGTGGTGAATGTGGACCGAGAGGAGTTGGGGACCGTAGGCTCGGAGTAGATCTTCCCCTTGGGGAAGGAAGTGGTCATTAAGAATGAGTTCTCTGAGTGCGGGGTACTCGGAGCGGTGCACCATGTCGAGGTTAGACTCTTGGGGCCCGTCAGGAGTTTCGGTCGGTAACATGCACTGCACGCGAAGGGTAGTCACAGTGGGTGGGATACCGTTATATTCTACTTCCTTAGACCAAAGCATATATGAATAGTGGAGAATACGGAGTCGACTGCACTTGGCAAGGAGATCCATAAGCCGACGGTCGGAGGGTTGCAGTCGGGTTGCAGCCCATTCAAAGACGCGTAACGATCCTGCAGAATGATGGAATGCATCTACAATGTTGTCCACAAGATCCGTACGATCGATATCCCAGGAGGTGGGGTTGAACATTGCGATAGTAAGAAAGGGCAGGTGTTTGATTATCGTGGTCAAATACCCAGTCTCGATGGCCGCATCCACAGAATCGTCGATCGCAATGTCGAGTCGCTGGGTGTATTCACCGAGTGGTCGTACGTCGTCCTTGATGCCCTTACCCGTGTCAGGGTTCGTCAACGTGTGTGCGAGTGACGACAAGTGGCTTGTCCGGTCAATGTAGACCGACTGGTAGAGAAATCGTATCGCGAGGTTCCACCATTTCTTGCAGACGCGGACAAGTGCGCATTTAGTGACGAGTGACTCTCGAATATCTGCGCCAAATCTCCTGGTGCAGGTGGAGCCGATGAGGGTCGAGTAAGCATAGAAGTCAGGGATGAGGATGCCGGGGACATCCGTGGCATGACGGAAGATGCAAACCCAGACTTCGGGAGGAAGTGAAGGAAGCGGAGTAGTATGGTTGTGCTGCGATTGAGATTGCATGAAAGTTGGGGTGAAGAAATGACGGAAAATTCGAACTATTAATACTAGACTGCTTGGGCCACGCACCATTCATAATGGGCCTCCAATGTTCAAGTCCATTGAATTCGATTGATGGTCGATCTCGGTACATTTATATGGTAATACCAACCAGGTTTCAATTGTTTTCCAGGTCAACGCATGCAGTCGCCTGGACAATTGTAAAGTTCCAACCATGCAAACGTGGCCCAAGCAACAGGGGAAATATCAGTCACATGAAAGCCCCCTTACGAGGGCTCGAGCGAGTGATGCAGTCATTGTATACCTTGTGGTCGTCGTTTGAAAGCGCGGTCCAGGGTAGAGTGTGATTGTCTTGACTCGCCGCCAACAAAGCGCGTCGACAAGAGAATCTCCAATTTTGCCCTTTTGAAGGAATACAGGTTGAACGACCGGGGAATGTCTGATTTCCTGAACTGCGCGGACATGGCCAATCTTGGGTAAGACCGCTTCAGATCCAAGCGCGAGGAGATTCTGTGCCGCCACGTGATTTTGCAATGTAGCGATCGTTCTTCCCACTTTATTGGGAGTGATGTTCGTCAAGAGAGGAAATTATCACTCTATCATATGGTTGATTGTGGTTGCAACAAAACGTGTCCAGGCGAGAGGAATACGGCAGTGCGTTTCAAAGTGGCCTCCAAGCGTCGACACAATCTCCCTGGTGATTTCTGCGGTGAACAACATCCAAGTTTAATAGCGTGTATGTCAATGTCGTCGAAGATGGATGCGGGCGTCATACAAATGACGAACACGCACATGATTCACAACAAATTTCGGGGGTTTTGTGAACGCCTTGGACTCTGCGGATAATGTTTTGCGCTGCAGGCTGTCGTCACGAAACTGGTCCCAACTTTCATAGCATTCGTGTGTAGCAAGTGTCTTGAGATCAACCGTTTTCGTGACCGTCAGGCCGCCTGGTCGCTTGAAGGAGGACGTTCTGACATCGGGACTAACCACTGAACGGAACGAGGTGGCTTCGAACCGAATGGGCCAGTTCAATAAGGCTTCCTAATCAAGAACTTCAAGTACAACATTACGTAAGAGCTATGAACGACCAGTCTGACTCTGAGACGGCGGCGAGTCTAGAGGTTCTGATATACTTTAGAGAATGTATGATGAAAATGTTACATTACACCTGGATAGGCTCGCCCGGATTTACCGTGCCACGGCTCTCAAAAGAGCCCTAATCTCTATTTCATCCACATTCACAGCCTTTCCCCAAGACATCCTAACCTCGATAGTCGCAAGTGACTATCACAGATGACCAAGCGCCCTTAGCCTGTCTAATCAGAACAAAGACCATCAGTCCGAGTACGGCCACACCGACACAAAAGATCTCAAACCTGTCAGCAACACGCCGTCCCGATCCTCTATCCGAAACGAAGCAGTTCCCGTAAATGGCTGCAACAAGCGCACAGCAAGCCCGGCATCGTTGTTAAGCAGACACTGGACGTCGTGCTTGTTCGGAAGTTGCACCACCTGCAACGAGGGCATGCTCGACTTGAGCTGTTCTAGAGCCACGAAAATATTTTCGAGCTTGTGGCATGATCGATACCCGGTAGTGTTGAGCCCGAGATATGTGACGGACGGAAAGTCAAAACTTGAATCAATAGGGCCAAAATAGGCCTCCGACGTGATAGTGAGACGACGCAAGCTGGGGCATGTCTGTGCAAGCAATTCCATGTCGGATACGATGCTCTGGAACACGTAAATGTTAACGGAGAGGAGTTGGGGGCCATAAGCTCAGAGTAAAGCCTCCCCATGGGTATTGGTCGGGCTCACATTTAGGACGAGTTCTTGGAGTGCGGGGTGCATGGAACGGTGCATAACGACAAGATCGCCGTGAGTTTGATCCGGGAGCATGCACTACACACCGAGGGTAGTCACAGTGGGTGGGATACCATTATATTCGATCTCCTTGGACCAAGATAGGTATGTGTAATGGAGAATGCGGAGCTGGGTGCACTTGGCGAGGAGATCCATCACCCGGTGGTTGGATGGTTGGAGTCGAGGCGCAGACCAATCAAGGACACGTAACGATCCTGCGCAATGATGGAACGCGTCTAAAATGTTATCCGCAAGATCCACACGACCTGTATACCAGGTGGCGGGGGAGAACACGGCGATGCAAGATGGGGCATGTGATTGATTATCGTGGTCAAATATCCAGTCTCGGCGGCCGCATCCACAGAGTAGTCACGGATAGCAACGTCAAGTCGCTGCGTGTATTTACCGAGCGATCGTTCACCATCCATGGAGCCCTTGCCTGTTGCATAATCTGCCAATGTGTGAGAGAGTAACAGAAGGCGGCATGTGTGCCTTATGTAAACCGACTGGTAGAGGATGGATATGGCGAGATGCCACCATTGCTTGCAGACGAGGACGAGTGCGCGTTTCGTGACGAGCGCCTCTCGAACTGGACGGTACTTCCCCTCGTATACCGAGCCGAAGAGGGTTGAGTACGCATAGATGTCAGGAATGAAGGTACCAGGGATATCCGTGGCGTGATGAAAGATGCAAATCCAGACTTCGGGAGGAAGCGAAGGAAGCGAAGTAGTACGCTCGTGCTGGGAATGAGATTGCATGATAATTGGAGATGGAAGAATGATGGAAATTTTAAACTATTAATACTGGATTGCTTGGACCACGAACCAATCATTAGGGGATTTCAATGGGCCATCATGCGGCCGTTTCGAATGTCAGTCTGAGAACTGACTTGGACAACAATACTAAAGTCGATAGGTGGTCGGTCTCGGCACATGTTCAGACCAATCGGTAATGCCATCTGTGTTTCAATAGCTTGTCGCTGGTCAACATCTGTTGTATCGGGAAGGAGATGACAGGGTCTGAGCAGTAGCAATTACCGAGCTGGATAACAAAATTGAGTCAGGCAGACATGCTTTGCAAGTTTCCATAAACTCGCCGTACTCCATCAATTCGCGTGTCAACGGGTACAAGTGTCCGCCTGTGCATCAGTGAAAAATACTATAGCACGTGTGGGTGACCCTGAGAAATAACGGGCTTACGGTTGAACGACATGCCCCGATGTCGAATGGTGGTGATTCAAAGGTCCATATCGTCTTCCTATCGGGTGCTGCTCGTTGTTTGTAAGCGCGGGTCATGGTTGGACGTGATCGTCTCGTCTTGTGCTTCTGAATGTTTCGTGGTCTTCTGAAACACGGACATGGCCACCCTTGAGTAAGACGGGTTCGGATCCAAGCGTGAGTGTACTTGAGTGTCGTCAAAAGCGGACGTACCTGTTGTACGCTAGCTTCAGAGGATATCTACGAACCCGGCATCAGGAAAAAGGCAAGTGTCTAATGCTGACTAAAAACTGCCTAAAACGAACTTTGCCAACTAATGGCGGCTAACGACGGTTCGCTTAGTCGCAACGTCAGCGAAGAGTTGAATTAGCTTCTTAGCCACCACCATTGCACCACCATCACCATTACAACAAGTGCTGCACTGTGCACACACCACCCACCACCATGACAAAGGCAGCAAGGCAGTGCAACAGTACTCCCATGATGATGGCGGCAGCAAACAGAGCGCAACAGCACACCACCGCAGTGTGACCATGTAATGCCAGCGATGGCAACATCAGCGAGTGCGATGCGGTGGTTTGTCCACAATTGCCATGGAGTGGTGACAATAGGCCAATATCAGTGTCATTCTATTTGACTGTACATATTATAGTAGTGTACATGAAGAATCAGACAATGTAACAAAGTGGCTAAGATGCTAATTCGACTCTTCGCTGACGTTGCGACTAAGCGAACCGTCGTTAGCCACCATTAGTCGGCAAAGTTCATTTTAGGCAGTTTTTAGTCAGCATTAGACACTTGCCTTTTTCCTGATGCCCTGATCCACCTTTTTCTTTCCTTTGACCTGTCTTAGTTGGCTGCCGGTAGAGTACCTCTGTGATACGATGTCACTCAGGAATGGCAGGTCCATGCAAACTCAGTAGGCCCGCTCGACTGCGTCGGCTGAATCAAAAAAGTCCCCATAGAGATGGGAACTCACCCAACATATAAAAGACGTCATGTATCCCTTCGTATGGTAGAGACCTCCTACTACTAGTTTCAATACAGGCATTGAACCTGTTCTATTCTGTCGGTGACCTTCTCTACTGCTCGTGTGCCGCTATCTACTTGAGAGTGTCACATCTTTTTGAACATACACAACTAGCCTTTTACTCTTACTCTCTTTCTCTTTCCCCTTCACCCCAACGACCTTTGGACCCGCACGGACCGGCCCTCCATGTCACCACCTTCGTTGAGGAACTGTAGAGGTCAGATCAAGTCAGTTATCCCAGAAAACTAACCATGACCAGATATTCCTTGCGAAATACTGCCGAATGGGTAGCAGCGCTGACAGTGAGACGAAATCGTTGAGCGTTGAGCGAATCTTCCATTGAACTGGCCCAGGCTCGGACCCCCATGGTAGAGCCTACCGTTGATTCCACCTCATCTTCGCTGAGCGATAGTGGCGAAGAGTGTGCGATGGCCGCTAGAACAAGCACTCCTAGAGAGTTGCCATCAGCCTCAGTTAGACGAGTAACTGAGTCACAAAAGAGCCTCAACAGCGAGTTGAATCATGGCTCGCCAAACCCCATGGAGTTTGCGACCCTGTTGGAAAAATCTCTACCTGCCACCGAGAGCGTCTCCATGGAGGTAGACAGAGGGGGAGGACATGAAAAGATCACTGCCACTGCCCAGACCCCGAAGCCAGATGAGTCACAGAGCCTAGTAAAAGACCAGGCAACAGTGCCTGGGACATTTCGAGAGACGCTGCAGGCAGCAGAGTGAAATTTGTCGCCAGAGGACCGAAGACTAATCAAGGAGAGGATGGCCCAAGTTGAGAGTAACTGTGGGTCCGACTCAGAGGAGCTGCCAGGCGAAGGACCATCTGTCAGCAAGGGAAAAAGCACGGACCCCAGGAATTGGGGAAACCTGCAAATTGATGGGAACGAGCTTGACGTGGATGCACAGATGGCCGCCCTAGAAAACTGGAATCAAGTTCAACAAACCCGAGAGCATAGACTTGAGGGGGGTAGGACTGTAAAGCACCGTCGAACAGATCATAAGTCTTCCCAAACTGAACCAAGTCAGGATTCCCAGATGTCTGACTTGGGTTCGGGAGAAGCAACTAAGAAGAACACTGATAGGCAACCACAAGAGGCGCAGTCAGTAAAGAGAACCCCAGCTAGGGAGAACAACCCCATACAGGGAATAATAAAGTCAGCCCTAAAAAAGCAACGACCAGAGGCTTCGCATCGCTCCGAGACCAGAGTCATTGAGCTGGCTCAGCAGATCGCTCCAACTAGCTACCTTGATAAGGCATTGGGGCGAGTCAAAGACACTAAAAAATCGCAGTATCGCGAGCACTGATTAGCGGACAAGCGACCAAGCAGGAACAGCTTGAGCCCTGGCTCAGATTCAAGTCCCTCAAGTTCTGACCAGAGCTCAGATGGGCATAGCGACGATGGCGTCCCACGAAGTCACCGAGATCACCGACCTCGTGCAAAACACAGGAAGTCAAACAAAAGGGATTGGAGCAGATCAGGATCTAGCTCCCATTCTAGATGTAAACCGAGGACAGGGTATGAAAAATTGAAGCCTATCCCGCCAATCAAATATGATGGATCAGCAGATTCCAGAGCCTATCACCGGTTCTTGACCGAAGGGGCTGCCTACATTGAAGCAGGTAGAGTCGACCCTACCAAACAAGTCTTTGTCCTATCGCACTACCTAACTGGTAAAGCCCATGAGTTCTACATTCGGGAGGTAGCTGGAGACCCGTATTCATGGGACCTACATGACTTCTTCCTCGAACTGTTCAACAACTGTTTCCCGCTCGATTTCCAATTGAAACAGCGCCGCAAGCTGCACAGATGTCTGAAAAGGGATAAGTCAGTGCGAGAATACACTGCCGAGCTGAATGAACTCTGGAACCTAATTGGCGATGTCAGCGAGCATGAGAAAGTAACGAAGCTTTGGAATGGCTTTCAGCCATGGCTACAAACAGAGCTATGGAAAGACAAACTTAACCCAGAGAAGTCGACCTACGAGGAGGTGAAAGCGGCTGCTGAAATAATCGAAATTGCTCACTCCGTGTCGGGAGGATGGGAGGGAACTGATACAAAACGGCACAAAGACCAAAAAGGGTCTGCCATATCTCAAAAGGTGGGGGTATCTCATTCAAAGGATGGGCCCCTACCATGTAACTATGAGGCCCCGGCCGAGAGCGGCGAGAAGCCCCATTGTCGAACCAGATGGTGGAACTCTGACAAAGTGAACGATCAGCCAAAAGTAGCAAAAGCAGGGAAGAACCTCACGAAAAAGTGGAAGCTGACCAAGGACGAGCACGATAAGGCAGTCCAAGAGAAGCTGTGCTTTAACTGTAAAAAGGCAGGACACTTCGCGAGAGAATGTCCAATGGCTATTATTGCAACGGGAGGCTCCACTAATAGACCCCCAGGGGTGATACCCAGTTTCGGCGCACACTTAAGCTCAGATTCAAGAGAACTGCAAAACCTGGTAGATTCTACCGAGCGAATAGATTGTTTGTCACTGGGAACAAGCTTCTTGAGTTTGCTGGACCCGGCTACCTATGAGTTTGAGGACACTGAACCCATATTCGGAACACTGGGGGATCCCCTCAGCTACCGAGCTGCGCATGTCTTGAATTTATGTGCCCCATACCCAGGAGACAACTCCGAGAACCTGGGAGTATACCATCGTCACCGTTTCACTGTGTATCGAATCAGTGACTCTGAGCATGTCATCTCGGACAACACGCTTGGTCTGGAACGCAATTGGGATACTATCATACAAACAGCCCTGCTAGAATCCAGCGACTTCCGGCTTGGGGAATGGTATGCTAAGCAATTGCAAGCAGGGGGGAGAACGGCTGGTCAAGACGGGGCTGAACGGGATCGTTTTATTGTAATGGGGGACTCGGCGGCCTATTGAGTTAAGCAAGTGCTAGAAATGGTGTTTGACCCCGACTGGATTGGGTCAGACCGACACCATCGTTTCGACTGCTTCGCGAATGAAGACTCCAATCAGGAGGAAATATTGTACAGTATCTGGGATCACCAGATGGAGCTCCGAACCCTCCTTCCTGCCCACCTGATCATCTGACCGAGGTTTAATCTGGCCTTGTGGTATATGACACGCCTCCTGAGGGTAGTGGATAACTTAGACGTTCTGATAAACGGGCCGCCACTCTGGGAGGACGTCCCCGCTAGGTTCATCGGAATAGACAGAGTCACTGCAGAGGTGGTCTACCATGACTTCACCGCGGTACAGTACGAGCGACTCCAGTATAGCCGGGGAGTTATCTGGGGAAGGAGCCCTAATGGACGCGAAGTAATACGCTGGGTGCACAGACAAGAAATTGAGCTCGGGAGTTATCCAGCTTACGACTTAGAAGAGACCAGTGACTTCAACCTAGACTGCTTTGGGCTGCAGGTCCCAGTCGGAACATATCCCACTGTGCAGCGGAACTTCTATTGTGAAAGACTTCAAGCGATTGATCCCCAAGCCACTAGTAATAGTTGTGGACATAGATGGGTGACCCGCCAGGGCACTCCTGGACTCGGGGTCCCTAGCTGATTTTATCTCAGCTAACTTGGCTGAGCAACTAGGGCTGAAGAAGGTGGAACTTGCTAAGCCCATCACTGTTCAACTGGCGGTGCAAGGATCACGTTCAAAAATTAATTATGGAACTAAGGCCAGGTTGACATACCAGGCAATCGACGCCGAATGGTACTTTGACATCGTGAACCTGCAAAATTATGATGTGGTCTTGGGAACGCCCTTCCTGTTCCAGCACCGAGTGACAATGAGCTTGAATGAACCACGAGTGGTGGTTGGAAACTCCACTCCATTACCAATAAAAGGGGCCCAGGTACAAGTACTTGACTCGAGGGCTGCCGACTTGCTGGACGAGCGCATGCAGTGCACCTGCATGGCTTTGGAACGATTAGCCAAACCCCTCTGTAAGAAGGCAAGGGACACAGACTTGCCGCCATTGCGGGCTATTAACCACCAAATACCCATAATTGATTCAGCCAGGATCTACCCATAGCGGCCTTCTTGATGTCTGCTGGCCTTGCGCCCACAATGGATTGATAAGCGAGATGCGTACATTAAAACGGGGCAATGGAAGATGACCAGCCTTGGAAACACAGTTCCTATGCTCCTCATTCGCAAACCAGGAACTGACAAGTTGCGCACTGTCATCAATCTCCATGAACGGAACAAAAACACACATAAATTGTCAGCCCCACTACCTGACATAGATGGCATACTGCAGCAAGTTAGCCAGGGAAGATATCGATCGATAGTGGATGGGGCTGACGCTTACGAGCAAATCCGGATAGTCCCCGAACATGTCGAGCGTTCGGCAGTAACTACCCCAGATGGCAATATGGTTAGCACGGTAATCCAGATTGGTGACTGCAACACACCTGCGACGTACCAGGCACTGATGAACTTCTTGTTCAGTAGCTTCATTGGTCGTTGGATGGATGTGTATCTGAACGATATCATCATTTACTCGGATACCTTGGAAGAACACTTCACACACGTTCGGACTGTCCTTGAGGTTCTCAAAAGGGAGAAACTGTACCTTAGCAAGGGCAAACTTCACTTCTTGTGCCGGGAGATGAAGATCCTTGGGCATATCATCGATGATGATGGGATCCAGATGGACCTGGACAAGGTGGACACCGTTCTGAACTGGAAGGTTCCCACCAACTGTGACCTCCTTTGTGGGTTCATCGGATCCATAGGATATCTGGCAGACAACATTTATAAGGTTCGAGTGCCCTTGGGGGTCCTATCCAGCTTGACTGGGGACCGAGTACCTTTTCAGTGGAACGAATCAGAGCAGCAGGCCTTTGACCAAGTTAAGGCGTACGTACATGCATGTCGTGATCACCACCGCGTTGCCTTGAAATATGGCACCAGGTCCGATCCGATCTGGCTCATGACCGACGCTTGCTTCAATGGCATCGTGGCCATCATTGCGCAAGGACTGGAGTGGAAAACCGCACAGGTGAGCGCCTTCTTTAGCGCCAAACTATCCTCTACCCAGCAGAATTACCCTGTGCATGAGCAGGAGATGCTGGCCGGGGTGGAGGGTATGCTGCATTACAGAGATGTGTTGCAGGGCGTCCATTTTACTTGGCTGACTGATCACAAGGGCCTAGTCCACCTGTGCAGTCAGAAGAACTTGTCAGGGTGGTAGGCACGCTGGCTGGAGAAATTGAGCGAATTCGACTTCACAGTTGAATATGTTCCTGGAGAGACTAACGTCCTCCCAGATGCTTTGTCCCACTTGTATAGTGCTGATGTGCCGGGTACCGTGTGGGCAGCTAGTGAGTATGTCCAGCTCGCAGAGCTGGCCCCGACCGGTGATCCTGTTGGCCTAATCTCTATGCCTTTGCTGGTGGGTTTGGAGGCGGAGTCGGGCCTGGCCAGGGCAGTTAGGCCCTCAGAAGGATTTGAAAGCCCAGGAGCGCATGTGGATGGATTTGAAAGCCCAAGGGCGCCATTGGAGGAATTTAAAAACTCAAGAGCTCCTCTGGAGAGGAGTGGGGATCCCGGGGCCCTGTCGGGCGCTTTGGGTAGTCTCGATGGTCCAGGGGTGCCCTCAGAAGCTCTTCCAGCATCCCATGGCAACCCCTCGCGGGTTGTCCTTCGCATCTCTCAGAACCAGCTGGCTCAGGCACGGGCCAGCGTGCTGCAGCACGTAGCCCCACACCCCCGTTGGGCCCGGGCCATGACCCCTCCCGCTGACACTGGGCGTCCTGAGTCAGCCCAGGAGTTTGCCCGTCGAGTCCGTAACTCGTTCGTTCTTCATGGCCCTCAGGTCCTAACGGAAGGGGGGGAGATGGCAATCAACAAGTCAGACAAGGAAGCTAGGCAGTCAGACAACGAGCAGCCAGCAACCGAGCGATCCAGGTCGGAGTCGCCCAACAAAGACCTGGAAGGAGACTCTTCCCCATTTATTCCCTTGACCTTTCTTGACGAGGATAACGTCTTGAAGAAAGTAAAGAATCAGTATCAGAGCAACCCCTTCTTCAAACTGATTTTGGACTCGCCTAAAGACTATTGGAACTTTGAGGTCCAAGACGGATATGTGCTCTTGAAGACAAATGGGAAACAGACCATATGCATCCCCGATGTCTGGGTTGATGGACGAAAAGCGAGAGAACGCTTGATTAGTCAAGCACACTCAGTGCTGGCTCACTTAGGAGCAACAAAGACAGTAGCATACCTTTGGGACCACGTTTGGTGGAAGGACCTGATAAAAGACACCCAAAAGTTCTGTGACACATGCCGAACATGTAAGCAGAGCAAACCAGCAAACCAGAAACCATACGGACTCTTGAACCCACTAAAAGTCCCAGCAAAACCATGGGAATCCATTGGGATAGACTTTGTGGGGCCGCTTCCAATATCAAAGAATTGAGATGGCAAATTTGACTCGATAACAGTTGTGATTGACCTCCTAACGGCCATGGTACATCTCGTACCCAGCCATATTACCTACTCGGCCAAGAAGATTGCAGAACTCATCTTTGATAAGGTGTACCGGACGCATGGACTCCCAAAGTCCATTGTAAGTGACTGAGATGTCCTCTTTACTAGCTCGTTCTGGACACACTTAAATCGTTTAATTGGAGTGGAACAACGGATGTCCAGTGCTTACCATCCCCAGTCAGATGGAGCAACAGAGCGTGCTAATCGCACCATCAGGCAGATGCTCCGATCTTGTATTGGGCCAAATCAGCGAGATTGGGTATCCAAGTTACCTGCAATAGAATTTGCAATCAATACTGCACAATCTGAGACAACAGGGTACTCACCCTTCTTCCTAAACTATGGCCGGCAACCACGGACCTTTGTTTGGAACGACGCATCCACAGAGGAATTCCCCAGTGTCCGTGCCTTTGCCCAAAGGATGAAAAATGCTACAATGGCAGCACATGATGTGATCCTAGAAGCCCGGATTAAGCAGACGCGCACAGCCAATCAAAAGCGGAGGAGCATGCCTTTTAACGAGGGCGACCTGGCATATGTGTCCACTAAGAATATGTTGCTACCCAAAGGACACACTCGTAAGCTGGCGCCAAAGTATATCGGACCTTACAAACTAGTAAAGGACTTCAGTAACAACTCGTTCAAACTCGACTTACCGGAGAGCCTGCACAAAAGAGGTATACACCCAGTTTTTTATGCCTTGTTGTTGAGAGTGCACCAGCCCAACGACGATCGGCTGTTCCCGGGTTGCCTGGAAAATCAAGTATTTGACCTGGGCGCAGGTGAGCCCGAGTGGTCCATGGCGAAGATACTATCGCACCATGGCTCTGGCATGGATGCCCTGTTCGAGGTCAATTGGACATCAGGAGATGTCACCTGGTTGCCATACATTGACATTGCGCACCTGATCGCGCTCCAAGAGCACCTGGAGCTTATGGAGGTACCTTCAATTGAGGAGCTGCCACCCAGCGGTGGTAAGCCCCCCTCTGACGACCCCCAGGTATTTAATGGGGCGATGATCCTGGTTGAGAGGAACCGACCTAGGACCTCCAGCTCACTATCACCCCTCATGCCAGACAACCTTCGTAAGGCCAAATACATACACCCCCATGGGGATGACTTCGTCTTCCTTAACTTGTTCCAGAGCATTCCAGTCCTCATTCCTCGCTGGCTGGTTCAACTTTACCTAGATTATAGCAAGGAGATTCATCTGATGAAGAACTTATCAGCACTCCCACCCACACCTATCAGCTACTTCTTCGCGTCTCAGACTTACAACGCTGAACCCTGTATGCATGCTAGCTTTTTAGAAGTTGACGACGAGGGGAAGTACATCAAAATCCTTCGACCTGAGCCCAACCCCTTCACATTCTTTAGGAACCGGCCACCACGCCCTCCACCCCCTCTTCATCAGCCCTCAGAGCATGAGTTTATAGAGGCATTCGCTAGACGAGAGCTTGATCGACAGAGGCACATGGGACAATCCAGGGGTGGAGGAAGGGGAGGAGATCGCTTCTTTGCCAGCAGCTGCTTTGAGATGACGGCCCACCCCTCGCGCTCCCAGCGACAGTTGGACGAGTACACCATCGGTCGCTATCCCTACATGAAAACGAACAGACGGGACTAGAAAAGGGCAAGTAGAGGAATTACTCACCAGGCTGGCCCCTCTACCGAGCCGGGACCCAGCACGCAGCCAGGACCCAGCATTGCGGCCTTAACCCTTGTCGATGGACCAGGAGCGTCTGGTGCACCCGGTGAATTGGAGACGGAGGGAGCAGCGGGAGAGTTGGCAATGGAAGGAAGTGGCGAGTAGGCGGAGTTAGAAGAAGACATGGAAATGGCCAAAGAAGGCTCAGAGATGGATGTGGAAGGAGTCCCGGATGACGAGCACGTGACCCTCAAGGCTGGGAACGCCCAGGGTGAGGAGTAACCGAAGATACAGAGGAAACGGAGCAGGCTCCCGCTGGAAGAGGGGATAATACGATGTCACTCGGGAATGGCAGGTCCATGCAAACTCAGTAGGCCCACTCGACTGCGTCGGCCGAACCAAAAGAGTCCCCATAGAGACGGGAACTCACCCAACATATAAAAGACGTCATATATCCCTTCGTACGGTAGAGACCTCCTACTACTAGTTTCAATACAGGCGTTGAACCTATTCTATTCTGTCGGAGACCTTCTCTACTACTCGTGTGCTGCTATCTACTTAAGAGTGTCACACTCTGACTTTCTGGCCTGTACAAGATCAGGTGACCCAATGTTCGTTGTGGAGTTCAAAATGAACAAAGTTGACATCTATCTCCCTGTTGGTGGGGATCAGATCGCCTTCCTCTCCATCCCCAACAGCAACATTCAAAGGCTTTCTATCTGTCCTTTCAAATGGATGCGGTTCGTGTTGTTCAGTATCTGTGGAACCTGTGGAGATCTTTCTGCAACACCAGATGGTCCACCGGTCAATTATGAGAGTACGTCGCTGGATGGCAATAGATACTATTATAGGCCTTTGGGTAAATGTTCTTTTTTTGAACTTGGAGCATTACGCATTCCATCTCATGCTGGTTTTTTCAGATGAATTTTCATTTATTGACCCCCATGGCTTAAATGATTGAATCACATCCGCTGCCCAAACCCCGCGTCATGCTAGTTTCAGAGAGAATGTCAGACAACGAGACAGACCGGTTTGCGTTATCACAGGGCAGGCTGAGGAACATTGCAATGCAGCCCACCTAATCCCCTGGAGCAAAGGCAACGAGGTAATACCTGACGGAAATCATGTCCAGGGGCTATGCCCACCTAAACGGGTACCTTAGGAACCCGTACAGACATCTGATGGAGCCCCGCAGGCTCCAGAACACTCGGGATTTCCAGTTATCACACGCTCTGTGAATCGCTTACCCAATTAGGTCACGGAATAGACTAGAACAATTGTTAATCGTTCTAGATCAGCATTATCGAATGCTGTATGACATCGGCCGGTTGTGACATAATATTTCCTTCTTATGGTAATATTAATGTTGTACGATACTTCTTTCATTCTCTATTTAGTATTTAGAGATTAGATCTCCTCTTTAACTCCGGGT
>JBBPTN010000362.1:0-20225 GCA_038094075.1 Xerocomus spinulosus | reverse complement strand
TTGCTTCGCTCGCCGGAAATATCCACATGATTCATCGCCCTTGCCATAGTTCTGAGCGCCTACTGCAACACTAGCGGATTTCTTCATTTTCTTTGAGAGCTAGTCATTGAGGTGCTCACCTACATACAGCGTTTCACATCGGTGATCATGTGCACAAGAGATCTTGGTGGAGGTCGGTTTTGATGGTCCTAGTGGTAGCTGATTAGGCATCACAAAAAAGTTCAAAGTCTGACATAGCCCGATATATCCGGCACGTGACAGTGTTACATGGTAATGAAGCAACAGATGGCATCGCTGATATCGCCATGCCGCTGACGCAATGTCTTTGTTCTCGAGCGATTGGTGTACTCGACAATGCAATGACATAGAGTATATTAGGTAGATAACATCCAGACATTGAAAGACATTGAAAGACATTGGAATATCTGTGTGACAAAAACCGAATGATTGCTGCACTACACTACAGGGCACCATACCCCTCTAGCACCCAAACATTCTCATTGAGTTCTTTGCCCTCATTAGCAACAAGACGGTCCGCATCCCTTGTGTCCTCACCAGTGATGTCTATCTCTGCTCTACCCTTGTTTCCATCATTTCCTGCTTCATTGCTCTTGTCCTCATCTTCATCCTGTTCTAGCATGTTCGACAGCAAATCACCCTCATCTTCTGGGTCATCGGCCGGAGGTGTAACCCCCTGGTGTTGTAAAATCGCATCCCACTCGCGTGTGATCCTGTGACCAACACCACCACCACGAAAACACATGAACATATTCCTATCAATGAAGCTATCACTGTTCAGCCCTGAGCTAATTGTATGAGTAAAATACTCACATATTTACATAGAAAAATATCCAATCTACATCGTCCTCCAATTGGATGTCTTGTCGAACAAAGGACCGCCCCAAGAGCACCTCGGTAGTGCTGTGATCAAAAGCTGGGATGAGGTGGACCCTGCGGATGACGCTATCTGGGTTAATGAACCCAAATGCATCACCAAGGTTGGTGTCGTTGAAGAACTGAAGTCGTAAGAGCTGCTTCAAGTCCCATCCTGAACTAGCATTTACATCATGTCGGAACCAACGCACAAATAGTACGTCCATGCATTTCACACTTGAGAATGGCAAGACAAGGTCCTTTCAGTGCTCTACCAAGACATGGAAGATGAGGCACACCTATGTGTACCAGTATGGATGGTTGTGCTCATCCTCCTATGACAAGAGCATTACATCAGGGCAGCTGTGAGGACTGATCGAGTCTTGCTCCCGTCATAGATCATATGTTGTGTAGTTGATACGTACATACGCATGCTCGAAAATTTGATTGTCCTGCATTAGGATGCAGCTCCAGTTCTCATCCGAGAAGTCATATTCATCTCCATTGTAAGCAAGGCTGCACATCCGTGCCAGGAGATGATCCTTGAGACGAGGAAGAAAATTCTACACCAAAGAAACTGAAATATGAACGTGCATCCCAGAAATCAATGTACCTTGATTGCTGGATCATCAACATGTGTATAGAGCCACACAGTAAGGTCATGTGCCTTCCTTGTTGATGCAGCCATGTGGTAATGGTCTTGAGGAGAGGTCTGCTCGTGTTTCGGAGGCTGGGTAGCTGCTTCAGCCTATTGGAACTGATCTCTATTGGCATCGACCTTTGCAATAAACTGCTTGATGACTTCTTGATTGATTATACTTCATACTCTTGTATCCTTCTTCTTCCCAGACCATGAGAAGCGGTGTTTTGAGCAACAATGCTCAAGTTCACCCTACATGGGGTTAAAAGTAATGATAAGTTAGGTTATTAAGAAGACATATTATTTGTGTCAAATAGCTATCTGTTGTCCCAAATCGTTGAATAGTGTTGGGATAATCACCAAGTGCATGGTGCTTGTACGTTGAGAGGTTGAGTTTTTTCAGCTTCACCATGGTTAAGTGCTGCTGCTTTGCTGGCTTGGGATTTTTTGCAAGGAGTGCTGCATGTCGCCATATTCATGTTGCTGATTCTTATGGTAGTTCACTTGTTTGATAAGCAGTGCATGTTTTCTTTTGAAATTTCCGTACTGTGTGGCTTAGATGGGTGGTTGCCATCTCAAAAAAGCAGAGGGTATCATTCGTGTGGAGTCGAAGTTTCGCAAATGCATGCCATGTACCTAGGTCAAATAGAAGGTTCTGGATGCCATTGTTATGAGGGGCAGGCAATAGCCCCTCAAAGACGGGCATTGCGCACTAAATTTATGTTAATTCCCTGAATACCAATATGAGGCAAGTGATTGCGTACCTGGAGAAGGTCCTCGAAATCTCTCGCCACCAATCACTTCATCACCGATGCATTCTTGTGGAATCTTCTTATAGTTCCATGTCCGAATGTTGGAACCATCTGGTACCTGTTTTGCTATTTCTGACAACCATAGCAGATGGAATATATCATACCTTTTATTGAGTTCCTGCACAACATTCCCACCAGCAGCATGCAAGATACACATCAGATGCATGAAAATCACTTTCCATACTCTGAGTTCAAACTCATGGAGTAGGTCAACAACCAGTAGGACGAAGAAATCGAAGAAAGCACTCTCAGAGGAGAGATGCTCTGAAAATGCACTCTAGAACAAGCGTTAAGGTATTACATGCATATCTAGCATAAATTCACTTACTCGGATGGGTGCCCATGATGAGTCTTGGAGCATATCATTAACTTGCCTACTATTTAGTGCCTTGCCTTGAAAGATCGCATTGCGTGCCTTCCCAATCACTTGCTGGTACGTCTTGTTGTTCTTACGTACTTGTGTTCTTCGAGTGTGCATGTCAGATAGTCTTCCCATGTTGGGAACATTGGACTTCTTGACAAAGCAGTGAGGGCATGGGCAGTCACTCAGAAATCTGATACACGATAAGAGTACTCTATGATAGTAGTAGTTTAAATGATAAAATACCCAGATATAGAACAAGATACTTACTTTTCTGGGTAATCAGCCAAGTAGCTATAGAAGCATGGGTAGAAGCGCCAAGTCTTGCCATCTGGACATGCAATCAAGATACTGTTCTTGTAGGCTTGAACAAACTTGTTGAGTAGCATCTTCAACACGGCTTATACTAGCTCTCATTCACACTGAGTATAGACCTCATTACTTGATGCATCTCCAAATATCTTGGTGTAAACGTCCTGAAAATTGTCTGAAAGCTTACTTGTAGTGTAAGTTTGATCTGTACAATATTCAAATTGCTGACTCACTGAGGGAATATATGCCACATGATGGCATGCACCTGATGTTGGCTTCCCGTGTGTGTATTTCGATTGATTCCCAAAGTAGAGGTACACAGGCCAGAGGGAGGTGTCCCCGAAGTTTACAAGCTGTGTAGCATCAGACCAAAGCATTAACAGAGCAACCACTCGCTCATAGTCATCACCAGGCTCTCGTGGGAGAGAGTTGACTTCCTTGTAGGCGTTAAGCATCTGGGGAGATGAATAGGCCTCTAAGTAAACATGGACACGTTGTCTGTCTGCCATTGTCCAGTACTGTTCGAATGGCATGAAATGGAATATCAAAGATGCCTAACCTGCAAAGACATCTTGTATGATGTCGATAATTGACCGGTGGTAGACGTTGTCAATCTTGAGGCAAGGAACTGATGGGTTGCTCTCGGACGTATACGCTATGTTCTCCTTGATGAGAGGTATCTTGACAGTGCTTTGGGACCATCCGTGACTAGCCCAAAATGGATTTGATTTCTTCTCCAGATATGCCACGACATGACAGAATTTGTGGTCAGTGGAAAAGTCGAGTTCTTTGGATGGTTTGAATAAAGGGTCCTTGAGGTAGTGCTTTATGAGATGTTCAACCTCAGCATTCATTTTTGCATTAGAACTGTTGAAGTGTACACGCTCTAGCGGTCACTGTACACAGAGACATCAGAGGATATACGCTTTAGCAGTAACTATATCCTTCTCACACTCCTATGGGAAAGTGTTCTCACACCTGAGACACTTATGCATATACATACTGTGGGAACCTATCCCACACTGGTGGAGATAGCACGTTGTGCATCTCACGCCTGCCCTTAAGCATTACACATGCTGTAGGTGCGGCACTCCCACGCCGGCCCTAAATACTCCGTATTTGGTAGCCAGCTATAGTATATAAACCTGCTTGTTGTAGCACAGCTCAATAAGCATCTTTCTTCCCTTCCACCATCATCCCTAAGCCACTCCAGCACTACTACCCTTGGTGAGTATGCTTACATGTCTAGTGACTCAGTGACCTTCCCAGTACAGAGTACATGTACAGCATGTAGCCTTTGGCTCTTGCTCATCGTTCTCTGGGAGTCACACTTCCTGTGACGAGACGCCCTCTCAACAAGAACATGTGTACTTCCAACACATGAGCAATCCAGTAGTAGGTGAACCAAATGCAGAAAACATATTTTCTTTTGTGATTTCTGCAGGCGGTGTGATAGTATTCGTAGGCACGGAGAATGAGAGTGGTCGCTGCACAAGTGTTGGTGCATCTGCAATGTCCATGAGAGCCTGGTTATCCTTGGGATGAAATGAAGGTTCTGTGGAATAGATTTGAAACAGACCATGGAATTGGGCTTGGTCTCATAGGGTACTTCACCATTTTCATTTGATTTCTGCTCTGGGGGCTAACGTGGTGGGGGAGTCTGCTATTGCATGCACTTCTTGACTGGTAGGTAATCAGTGTACTGAGCAGGAAGCCGAATACTCTATCCAGAGCGAACAGCAATCTAGGGAGCTGGACTTGGTGAGGCCGGAGCTTGGGGTGGTGGGTGTGAAGGAGCGCTTGGTCCTGGAATCTAAAACTATCAATGAATGAAAGCCTGTAGAGTCTATGAATGCGCACCTCTATATCTTCATACAGACCATCGATCTCAGAGTCCCCATACCAACCATTGGCATCTGTAGGGACTGGCAAAACAGGGAATGCTGATGAAATGTGTGAATATGATGGCCCAGCAGATGGTTTAGCATCCTCAGAGCGAGTTGAAGGTACTCGCTTGCATTTCTTAGTCATCCTTGAAGGTTTTCTCAGCTGACTCGACTTGGCAAAAATGGTCTCATCGCATGTCTTCTTTGCCTTGCAGAAGAGTTCATGCGCACTGAGTGAGCATTGTGCTTCAAAGACCCTTCCACAAGCAAGGCAGATTGGATCCATTGCACAACGAACAAGTGAGAGCGAGATAGAGTAAATTCAACCATATTGCAGGTATATATACAATGTACCTAACGAAGAACATTAAGCCATGTAGCAGGTCAAATCAATGCAAGAACTTACCTACAATCAAATGCGGCAGGCTGAGTGAATGGGGGGATGAAAGCCTGTCTGAGAGAAGTTCACACACTTATGAGGTTAGACAAGGGTGCTAATTGGCGATTCTATTCACTACACAGCCATTGTACACTCCATTTAGTACTAATCGCTATCATCTACTGCCTTGATAGCCTCAGGAAAGGTACTAAACATCTTGTACGATGTGGTTGAACAGCTAGTCGACACAACATGAGGTAATCATGTCCAGCACAAAGGCCAATGTTCCTCGGGATCAGGATCCTTGGGAGTACCTTCGAGATGGACAGGGATTGCATCTATGGCAGTCGAGGGACCAGAAGATTGGGCCTTTTGATAGACTCTAAATATATTCCGTTAGCATAAAGAACATCTATAGAGAAAACAACTTGTGAGTTGGTGAGGTCAATGGAAATGATTGCAGTGCATTCCTTTTCATATAATGTGTTCCTTTTTGCTGTTGAATGGAAATTATTCAGCATATATGCAGACAAAAGGAACTCTAACATACCAACTGCAGTGTTAGACAATGGATCTTCATCTGAGTCCGAGTCTGGGTCATCAACTTGGATGTACTTTTTGACGTCCTTGAGCCTTAGAATAAAGTTCTGTGGGGTATTATAGCATAATGACAGCAGTTAATGAAAGTGACATACCACTGTTTTACCTGCCTCTGGGGTGTACTTGATAAGGTATGTCAGCTAGCCAGCAAGTAAATTGTTGAACTCAAGAATGATCATATTCTCAGATGCTGTGTGGATGGTTGGACAAGCTGCTGGGTTGGTGGGATCGAGCTTGGGATTGACGATGGTGGGCATTTTGGGATGGTGGTAGTATGAGTGCAGGAGAGATAAGCTATTAAGGGAATGCATTAGTTTGGGGAAATACTACTTTGACTCCTAACTACCATCATGCCATCTTCTGGCAGCAAGCGCCTTAGATCTCCCAACCAGGCAAAGACAAGGGAGAAGCATCCTAAGCGGTGAGAACATCTCAAACCTAGTAATACTCAAGGGGACTTACGGATCACCCAGCGTGCGCTGTATCCTAGAGTCAGACTGTGACTCAGACTGCAATCCAGACCTGGAGCCCAAGCTGGAGGGTGAACCTGATTGCTGTTATGCTAGGCCTGGGTAGGGACTAACGTAGAGCTTGGGAAGACAAAGTGTAAAGAGTTCTGATGTTCTGGTCTTGAACGTCGTCAAGAGCGACAAGCCTATAACGACAGCAACAAGCTGGTGAGTCTGAAGGTTCAAGAAAAGACTCCAAGTCAATGCGACGAGGAGGGCCTGAGTTCGAGTGAAGCAAGAACGAGAACTAGGCGACAAATGCGAAAGTTCACAGTGGATGGATTCATGCTATCGTAAGACAAGGCGGGAGTCCAAGCAGATCAAGCTTGGGACCCCTTCTGTATCGTACTGCGTTACTTATACAAATTATCGAGGTATGGGAAAACAGAACATAAAGGGAAATGAAACTATCATACGATACGAAGGAATAATGTGATTGGATATTGGCTTACCCGATAGAAAGTGGAAGAATACCATGGAAATAAGAGTCCATGTTGGAACAGACTTTGACTAAGATGGAAGATGTAAGCATCCGTGTTGGGACGGATTGAAGTGTAAGCGAAATTGTCAGTATTAGGACGATGGATATGTCCAATAAAGGAAAAAGAATAACGCAGTGAAGAAAGAAGCAAGAAATCATAACAATCACATTCTAGGTATTGATGTTGAAGATTGTTGCAAGGCAGCTTGTGCTATTGTGTGTGGCTGCAACATGTTTTGTGACATCACATACGCCATCAACGTTGTCAAGCTTCTTGAAAGGAGGCACCAGCAAGAAGACTCCAAAGCAGAAGATGACTTCTTGCAGTCAGAAAGTGCAAAGGCCAAACAAGCCTGCCTGGATCGCATGTAAGTGTCAAGCTACTGTGATCACTGATCAAGATGAATATTATTAGAACCCCTGAGGCAGTCGCATGTTACAAGCACATGTACAAATTAATTCTTCAGCATATTCCTGCATTGAAATCATTGGTTGAAACCGATAACCCACAGCTCAAAAAAATCCTGAAGATTGTGAGTGGATCTGGATATATGCACTCTATTTATAACTAATCGCATGTATTTAGATAAACAAAACATTGAAATCAACTTGTAGCGATGACAGCTCCAGACTACAGAAATAGGTTCCCACATATGCTGCACCAAACCCAACAGTGGCTACTCTATCACCACCAATTCTCTTTGAGAACACAAAGTTGCAGATGGGCTTGAATCACCCTGTTCTCGCCCAGTTTCTGTGCCCTGTCGAGTCCATTGCTGCATTCAATAGGGACAGCAAAGGGTAGTGGTTTGTCAACAATTGCCATGGAGTGGTGACAATAGGCCAATATCAGTGTCATTGTATGTATTATAGTAGTGTACATGAAGTATGTCTTCCGTTAGACAATGTAACAATAGTGGCTAAGATGCTAATTCAACTCTTCGCTGGCGCTGCGACTAAGTGAGCCGCCATTAGCCACCATTAATCATTTTAGGCAGTTTTTAGTCAGCATTAGACTTATGCCTTTTTGAGGACGTCTAGGAAATGAATTTTCCTGATATCTGGACCGTCTGCACATCTGGACGTCCAGCTGCACATGCACAAATACATCACCTAATCATGCACAAGGTTCATGTGGCGCTTCAATAGCAGTATTGGCCAAACTATGCCAAATTGACATCCTGCCCATCGCTTGCTGCCATAGCCTGCCTGCTGTGTGCCTTTCCTTGGCACATTTATCATGCACATCATATCTGGCACTCCCTAATATCCCCATTGCATGCCAATCAAGACCATGGGGCACCTGAAGCTGGCTGTTGGCTGTCATATAAGAGCATGACATGTTCCTGGCACACTATCTAACTTTTTCCTCTCCCTTTCCACCACCTCCATCTCATTTTCCTGATAATTCTCAATGTATGTATGTTCCCTTCCTTCACTATGGTAGGTGTCTGGTGCTCACTATTATCTACGTTCTTAATTCATTGATCTGTAGGGTCTTTACTTATGTGATCTGTGTGGATCACAAGATCATCAGCATCATTTTCATTGCCAGGGTTATGCCATTCATCACACCACCATACCCTCCACTCCACCACTGTTTACAGTGTGGTGCAGATGTTCCTCTCCATTTCATTGCAGCCAATGTTTGCAATGCTGGGTGACTGTATTACTCAGTGTGTATTTATTTTCCTTTCATTTCTTGACTAATGGCACTTCACCAGTGTCTTCATTGTAACTAGTGGTACCGATGGGTGGATGGCCTGGGGAATTCCCCACAAACCTCGCCAACCACCTCGCCCGCCATTGGTCAGAGTGAGTTTTAATCTTTTTGGTTCTGCTATGACATTCTACAACATGTTTATTGGTAGGTACACCTCTCCCACCTGCCACAGGCAGTGCCATAGTGAATACAGTAAATCATCACCTCTTCATAGGTGAACACTGTAGCTACGCAAAATGTACAGTGAAGAGAGTTGGTTGCAAGCACTGCCATCTCACAGGAGGCTGTATCTCTGAGGGTCATACTAGTGGAGACAGCTCTGCAACCAGGACACTCCCCACCAAGCCTCCTTCATCACTGTTTAACATCGTCCCATCCTTACAGCTTTTCAATACATTCACTATAAATTTGTCTAGCTCTGTGGACCCTCCAGATTCTCACTCATACCCTGACAGTCACCGCCCTGCAATGTTCAATCCCACCCCTTCCTTTCTGCTCTTGAACACCGATACCACTTTGTGTCCTTCAATATCCAACTTGTCACCTGAGTCATCCAGTTCATCACTAGCTCCCCCCTCAATTCCTTCATCCTCTTCTTCCTCCTTGCCCTCATCTGTGCCATTGTTGTCATTTTCTGGGTCTGACATCAGTTCCTCTTTGCATTCAGATGTATCTGTTCAACTGTCAGTCAAGCTGGTTGCCTCATTGTTGTCATGTATTTATATCACTGAATCTTCTATCAACCCACATCATGTCTCTCAATTATGACCCATTTTTGTGAACCATGTAGCAAGTGTACATAAAGATGCAGAGGAGAAGTGCCAGTGTAACAAAGACTTGTTGCTAGAAAAGAAGAAGATATGGGAACATGTTCTTGCATTTAGCTTTTGTCAGGTATGAACATTTACTAACTGGTATTTGTGCAATGATGGTTTATTGTACTGCTTATAGAATGATCAAGAACCTATCATGGTTGACTTTCAAGATGCATTTGTATACCCTTACTTCAAGCTTACACACTTGATACTTGCTGATCTTGAGCTGATGTCCCCCGAGGATGATGTGTCAGCCCCCTTCGTCATCCACTACTTTAATCCAGCTCTCGACAGTTGGATCAAGATGAAGACTGGAAGCATTGTTGAGCTCACCCAGCCATCGCAGAAGCTTTTTTTCAAGAGGACTAACGTCACCTCATACCTGTGCTTTGATCACCACTTAAGGTCTGTGGTGTCCCATCAACCAAACCCCCATCTATCACTCTCACAAGAACGGACCTATGTTAAGCATGCAAATATGATGATGAAAGCACAATCACTGGACACTATCAAGGATCTTTTAGAGCTGACATCTAATGAAGATGGCGGTTCTCTCGCCTCTTCCCCACAGAAGCATCGCCTGCATTCAAATAAACTCCCTGTGCTCTGCCAGAAACAGCACTGTGACTATCTGGATGATGACACACTCTCTCTATATGATGATGATAGCATCATTGTGCATGATAGTGACTCAGATTGACCACTGCTGTCGAATAGGGCTTGTTGGTTGCCTGGCATAGATGCTGGTGAGGCCAAGTTTCCATTGAGCTTCTATGCAATTGATGTGCACACTGCCTTCAGTTTCTTCAAGGGCAAGTTGACAGTAGCACAGCAATTTGAATAATTCTTCAGGCTTGACTGGAAACCATCAACCTATTACAAACGCTGGAGTAGATGGCTCAATGCATCATGTGATGAAAGGGACAAGGCAGTAGCAGCTGGTTATACTGATGCTGGTCGATACACTGAATTCTTAGCAGCACATCCAGCAAAGGATGCTGAGCTCAAGGCTGCAAAGCAGCAGCTACGTGCAGCACAGCGTACCTAGAGTTACACAGTATGATACTACCCCATCGTTGTGTATTAATTACATGTCATACATAGAACTGTTGACTACTGTCATTCTTGTGCTTCACCAGATGACAGGGGTTGTGGACAACAGCAGACCTGTATACTATGAGGACAGCAGCCTCACACTTTGCCAGATGATGTGGTTGTGGATGACAGCAGACTTGTATACTACAAGGACAGTGGCCTCGCACTCTGCCAGATGACATGGTTGTGGATGACGGTGGACCCGTATACTACGAGGACGGTAGCCTCACACTCCGCCGGAGGGACATGTGATTAGCCTGCACATGAGCTAATTAAGTAGTTGAAGACTTGCTTCTTTCTTGCTTATCCCTCAATTAATAGAACGCTGCCCCCCAAAGAGTAAGTACTGTTTTGCTGATTTCTGTGATCTACTGGCTGACTCACTTGTTCTGTTTATTGTTAGACTATCTGTTACAATTCCTTGCTTCTTTCGTTACTGCATTATTCTTTTACCTTTACTGGACATATCCACCATCCTGATGTTAATAATCCTGCTTACGTTTCAATCCGTTCTAACATGGATTCTTACCTCTTCTTTCTTAGTCAACATCCGTTTCAACACAGACTCCTTTTTCTACCACGTTCTTCCACTTTCTATCAGATGAGCCATCATCCAATCATATTATTCCTTTATATCGTATGATAGTTTCATTTCCCTTTATATTCCATTTTCCCATACCTCGATAATTCATATATGTAAGTAGTGCAGTATGATACAGAAGGAGTCCCAAGCTTGATCTGCTTGGACTTCCACCTTGTCTTACAATAGCGTGAATCCATCTCCTGTGAACCTTGGCATTTGTCATCTGGTTCTTGTTCTAGCTTCACTTGACCCAGGCCCTCCTCATCACATTGACTTGGAGTATTCTCTCGAACCTTTGGACTTGCTAGCTCTTTGCTGTCATTATAGGCTCATCATTCTTGACAACATTCAAGATCAGGACCTCAGAACTCTCTACGCTTCGCTCTTCCAAGCTCTACATTAGTCCCTACCCTGGCCTAGTGTAACAAAAGATCAAGCTTCTCCCTTCCAATGCCTACCATCTGGTAGGCCTCCCCATCCATCACCATTTCGAACCCCTCCCCCTGGGCAAACCCCTTTCAAGGTTCTTCTAAACCTCATCGAGGAACCTTTTGAGCTCCCTCTGGAAACACTTCTCCCCAGACCCCTAGCCTCCCATCGATTTCCTCCCCCATATCTCCCAGTGCTCAGAATCCCTCTCTTTCCTTACCCGCAGCTAGCCCACCCCAATCTCCACACCCTCCAACCCCTCCTATTATCACCATGAGTTCCCCTACTCAACCCACCTCTTCAGCCTCCAAAGAACTGCACTTGGGAACCCCAGAAGAATATGATGGAAAGGAGGAGACGTTCCTTTCTTGGCTCGCTTCAGTGAAGATATACCTTCTGATCAATGAAGAAATCTATGACTCGGATAAGAAAAAGATCACTTTCGCCCTCTCATTTATGAAGAAGGGCACAGCTAAAGAATGGGCTGTGTCTTTTATCAACCACGCCCTTGACAAGAACGCTTTTGGAACGTTCGAAGAATTTGAAGAAGGTCTGAGGAAATCTTTCCTCTCCTCAGATGTATGAGGATGAGCACTTATTATGCTCAACACCATGATGGTACAAAAGAACGACGTCTTGGACTATATTACACAGTTCAAGATTGTGGCGCAACAGGTGGAGCTTGAAGATGATCTTATGCTCTGTCACCTATTTGCAAAAGGACTAAGGCCAGGTATGGCCTATTGACTCAGAACTTTGGATAACTTCCTGAAGGATATCAATGATTGGTACAAGAAAGCAGAGGTGTATCAAATGCACATCGACCAGGCCAAAGAGATGACCGCATGGCACAATTAGAATGCCCATAAGAACTCTACCACCACGATCAAGACTTATTCCCCACCCCAGGGGAGTAGCAGGACTAAAGACCTGAATGCTATGGACGTAGATCACATCCAACTACCAAAAGACAAATACGATGAATACAGGTGGAAAGGGCTTTGTTTCAACTGTGGAAAATCTGGCCTAGCCAGAGACTGCCCTAACCATGGGCTGGCGAAGAAGATGGAGATGAAGAAAGAACTGGCCATGAGGAAAGTGGATGATGAAGAAGAACTCCCCTGACTTGAGGAGATTGAGGATGACGAAGAAGAAGAGGACCACACATTTGTTTCTCAAGTCTTTGGAGTTATGACACCAGATTTTTGAATGGAGGGGCCAAACCAATGCAGGTACCCTTCAAGGTTAAGAAATGTGCTCCTGTACTTGTAGTGAATAAAGAATCGAAAGCTCTTTCCATCCCCATTTGCCTCATCACCTCGAACAGCACATTGAAAGCTGTTGAAACCTCTGCCCTTATTGACTCTGATGTGGACATCTCTTGCATTGACTGGGATTTTGTCAAATGCAACAAACTCCCCATGACCTGACTCAACACTCCTCTTACAGTAAGGAATACCGACCATACCATGAACAAAAAGGGATCCATTAAGTTCACCACCACCCTTTACGTCAAAATCACGTCAGTCACCCAGAAGCTCACCTTCCATGTAATGCAATGTGGATGAGATAAGGTTATACTCGGACTCCCATGGTTCAAGAAAACCAATCCCCAGATCAATTGGAGGAAATGAACCATCTCCATCAATGACTCCCTCAATGAATCCACCTACATGTACTTTGACCATGCAGCAGCCAAAGGAGTTCATTCCTCGAAGGTAGCATCTTCGTCCCCTACCCCTCATCTTCCCAATCACAAGAATTTGAAACCTAATGAATGAGATCACCTCCTCCACTTCCTTGAATACGAAGAGCCTGATGCCTTTGTCAAACGTGCCCATTATCATTACTCCCTTAACCGCATTCAGAAATCTGCATCCCAATCCTTCCCCAATGCTTCTGTCACTAAACAATTGGAATGGATAGTAAGAAAAACCACTACCTCTACCCAACTAGCCATGGACGCCAAGAAAAAGAAAATTGTCCTTCCCTCGAAATACAAAGAATTTGCATCGGTATTCCAAAAGGAATCCACTGACCACATTCCCTCCTCTTAACCTTATGACCATGCCATTAACCTGAAGGAGTCCTTCACACCAAAGGTCTCCAAGATCTATCCCCTATCCTCTGATGAGAAGAAAGCAGCCAAAGACTTCATCAAAGAGAACCTCACATCAGGAAAGATACACCCCTCGAACTCCCCCCTAGCATCCCCATTCTTTTTTGTTAAAAAGAAGGATAGAGGCCTCTTTCCTTGCCAAGATTACCATTATCTGAATGAGCACACCATCCAGGATGCCTACCCCCTCCCCCTTATCTTCAACCTCGTCAATAAACTCAAAGATGCCAAAGTCTTTACCAAATTCGACATATGCTGGGGGTACAACAATGTCAGAATCAAAGACGGAGACCAATGGAAAGCTGCCTTTATCACCCACAAAGGACTCTTTGAACCAACCGTCATGTTCTTTGACATGACAAATTCCCCCCCTACCTTCCAACAATTTATGAACGACTCCTTCCGAGATTTTATCACTGAAGGATGGCTGGTCATTTATATGGATGATCTTCTCATCCTCTCCCCTGACCAAGAAACTCACGACGAACAGACAAAGAAAATACTACAATGTATGAAAGACCTGGACTTGTACCTAAAACTGGAAAAGTGCAAGTTTAACGTTCAAGAAGTTGAATACCTGGGCATGATTATCAAGCCAGGAAATGTTGTTATGGACCTGGTAAAACTCCAGGGAATCGCTGACTGGCCCACCCCACAAAAGGTTCAGGATGTCCGTTCCTTTTTGGGCTTTGCCAACTTCTACTGATGATTCATTCCCCATTACTCCAATATCACATGACCACTTCTGAACCTGACGAAGAAGAACATGGCCTGGAGCTGGACAGAAAGATGTGAGGAAGTGTTCCAAGAGTTGAAGAAGATTTTTCTTTCACAGCCTGTTCTACGCATGCCTGACATCACGAAACCCTTTGCTATCACCTCTGATGCCTCCAAACATGTATCTGGAGGCATGCTCTTACAACAAGACTCAAATGGCAAGTGGCACCCATGTGGATATATATCTCAAACCTTCTCCACCACAGAACGCAATTATGCCATCTACGATCGAGAACTCTTAGCTGTTATTTGAAGCTTGAAGACATGGAGACACTATCTCCATGGATCCCCATTCCCTGTCCTTGTCTGGACAGATCACAAAAATCTCATGTACTTTTGACAACCACAGAAACTCAATCAACACCAAGCTCGATGGCTTCTCAATCTAGCTGACTTTGATTTGAAAATTGACCATGTCCCTGGTCACCTCTTGTCTGCACCTGATGCCCTCTCCTGCCATCCTGACTACATCCCTGAGAATGATGATGACAATGACAACACCACTCTCCTCCCCGATGACGTCTTCATAAACCTTATTGATAGTACACTCCATGACAAGATCTCCTCCTCCTCCTCTTCCGACCCACTTATTACAGACTCTCTTCATGCTATGGAGGGACTACCATCCCATTTCCAATCCCAACTCTCAGACTGGTCTTACAATGGGCAAGTCCTTACTTATAAAGGACAGATCTATGTGCCTGACAACCAGGATCTCTGACGATTGGTGGCACAACACCACCATGACCATGACAGCACCGGCCACCCAGGAAACCTAAAGACTCGCCAACTAGTTGCTGCAGAATTCTGGTGGCCTAGCCTCTCTGTGTTTGTCAGAAAATATGTCGAAGGCTGCACTATCTGCCAGTAGACCAAAGCCAACACCCATCCATCACATCCTCCCCTCACCCCCATTCCATCATCTGCTTCACGACCATTCCAACAGATCTCTTGTGATCTCATCACCGATCTTCCCCCATCCACTGATGGCTTTGATACTCTTTTGGTTGTGGTAGACCATGGGCTTACGAAGGGGGTAATTCTTTGCCCCACAAAGAAAACCATCACCACCAAGGGAGTAGCAGCCCTCTTTTATCACAAGGTCTTCTGACAGTTTGGGCTCTATGACAAGATCATCTCAGACCGTGGCCCTCAATTTGCATCTTTCTTCACCAAAGAACTCAGAAAACTCTTAAACTACGACCTCTCCCTCTCCACTACATACCACCCCCAAACTGATGGTGAAATGGAACATGTCAACCAGGAAGTTGAAACATACTTATGGATCTACTGTGGAAACAACCCTAAAACATGGGTGGATCACATCATGATGGCTGAGTTCACACATAATCACTGCCCACATTCTATAACTAACCAATCCCCGTTTTATCTCATAATGGGTTACGAACCCCATGCCTTTCCCACTATTGTCAAAGAAATGAACATTCCTGCAGCTGAAGAACGGATCAAGAAGATTGAAGAAGCGAGGAAAGAGGCCCTGGCAGCCCATGAGCTGGCCAGATAGACGATGAAAGCATGAACTTCACATTCATTTACCCCATTCAAGAAAGGAGACAAGGTCTGGCTAGAAGCCAGGAATCTCCACTGCTCTATCGAGAATCCAAAGCTCTCACCCAAATGGGAAGGACTCTTCTCTATCACCAACGTCCTATCTCCCATCACGTATAAACTCCGACTCCCAAAGACCTGGCACATTCATAACACATTCCACGCCTCCCTTCTATCCCCATACAAAGAGAACACCATTCATAGTCAAAACTTCCCAAAACCACCACCTGATCTGATCCAGGGCGAGGAACAGTTCAAAGTGGAAGCCATCTTATGACACCAAGGCACACCCAGACAAAGACAGTTCCTAATCAAGTGGAAAGGCTATCCCATGTCTGACAACTCCTGGGAACCCAAATGGAACCTTGGAAACACCAAGGAACTCCTCCTAGCATATAAGGCCACACGTCCCAAAACCTTTCCTCTAAAACACCAAGTCTCCACTTGCTTCACCAACGCTATCACCAAACTCAGCTCCCATATCTTACTCCCCAGTTCTCCCCTCTTGAAACCATTCTGGAACTCTTGCTCATCTTTGTGAGGGCAAAACGAATCCTACCTGGGAGTCATCAGAACAAGGACTTTGGGTCGTCACCCCCCAGCTCTATAATAGGGGAAGGAACCCTAATGAAGGACCTCAGCGTTGACCCTTGGAATCAAGAAGAACCTTTAAAGAATGGGACTGGGTTGATCATTGATGATGACGAAAGACCCCTCCACCTTCATGCCTGAAAGCTCATTTTGGCACGCTTTCCATGTTGAGATTCAAGGTCTATTTTATATCCTATCATTAAGATCTTATCCCTGATCTCTTGATTGATCATTTTTTATACCGTTATGGTCTAGATCAATCATTTATGCTATTCATATTACTAAAGATAAGAGATTGTTTCATATCATCATTTATGCTGACACATTCTTATCTATGATGCTATATATGGTTGTTATCATGCCATATCACATCATAATGGTGAAACATCACACCTTAATGATGATACACGTTTCACCATCTTTATCAGCCTATGGCATTATTCCCTTACTGGAATATCTTTATCTGCCAATGGCATATTACACTCTTATCAGCACTATAGAGTTCAAACTCCTCTTAAATAGATACTGATAATGTATAAAGGGAGAATAGCTCTCCTCATGGTCGCTATCCTGATCCCTCCCTTCTGGGATCCAACCACTCTTGATTCCCTTGACCTCTGGTCTCTTCAGACCATGTCATCATATCACTTCCTTCACATGTACCAAGTACTATACTGGTATAGTGAAATGCTACTGGCATGCTGGGTCATTACCCTTGGCATTGCCTATCTCTTTCTATTCATGGGATCATTCTATAAGGACTTCTTCCTGTTGGGAATCAGGGTTCTTTATCTTATCATTCATGATCTAATCCTTGATCTCCCTTGATGATCTTTGACACATCTTTGAATGGTCTAGATTCATCATTACGCTATTCATATTATCAAAGATAAGAGATACATTTTACATTGTCATTTATGCTTACACATAGTGTTTCATGGTGACATATCACACCATTCTTGTGAAACATCACACCATCATGATAAAACATGTTTCATCATTTGTTTCACTTCTTATCAGCCTATGGCATTATTCCCTTGATGAAATAGGGATGTTCAAAGTTGATTTCGGCGGTCGTTTTGGCACCATTTTCGAGCCGTTTTCAAAATGGATTTTGAATTAGTATTCCAAAACCAGTAGCCACAGATTTCACAGTATGATTTCAGCAATTCTCAGCACCACCCATCGGAGTTTAAAATTACTGCAAGAGCGCGTGTTGGAACATAGTGCTGGCATCCTCGCTCAACTACACCATATATCTCAGTTCCAGAGCTTCTATGCCCCCAAAATCAACTAGCAAGAGTTCTGGCAAGGCTAAGGCCATTTCTAAGTCAACTAGAGACAAGAAAAACCCTAACCCAGTAGCTGAAGTGGAGGATAACACCAAAAGCATGCGGGTTGTTGTTCCATGTGTTTCTCTTATGCATCTTATTTAGTGATGCTAATCAAATAATAGCTGGGGGAAGGAGGAGTACTTCCACAGGACAGACACACTTCTCACATTGATTGAGGAGTCAGCAACCTGGCGTGCTGCCTTTGGCTTTGACTTGGGTGGCCTAATCAACACTACTTCAACTGGCAAAGGTAAAAAACTTGCTCAGCACTGTGCTGATATTGCCAAGGTGTTCTTTGTGGATGGCAAAGATGACTTGGGATCCACAACCAAGAATATCAAGGTGCTTCAGGGTGTTATCAAGAATCGAGTTAATGCGTAGGTCTAAAATTGCTTTGGTTGTTGTTCTAACTTATCTGACTGTTTTAAGCCTGAAATCAGCCTATCATACCCATAAGGTAGAGCTTGGAGAGACAGGGCATGGTCTTGTCATGGCTGGATCTGCCTCAGATATTCAGGAGGGAAGTGAGATGGCTAATGTATGGGGTAAGTTCTATCACTATATGTTTGTGTGTAATGCTGAGTGGTTGTAGAAACCATTGAGAGGAAATTTCCTTGGTATTGTCACATGGCTAATTTGATTGGTGGAAATCCCAACCATTCTCACAAGGCCATTGCAAATAGCCAATCCTCTTTGGATCTTAGTGTTCTGGACACAGTAGAGAATGAGCCTGAGAAAGAGGTAAGTTTGTATATTGCTACCAATATATTCTAATATTTTTTTAAATTCATACTTTCATTCTCTGAGTCTTTTGGATGAGGAGAATGATATCCTTGATTATAGCTCTCCTCCCTGGAATGAGTCTTTCTTCGATCAGGAGGAGAAGAGTGCAAGCAAGGCAAAGGTTATGCTTACTCTTTCCTCAAAGCGCCCAGCAGATACAACTCCTGTTGTATCATCTGTCAAGAAGCGCAAGACTCCTCAGGATCTTGTTAGAGAGATGGCTGATGCAGAGTGTGAGGTACGGCTTTCTATGAATGCTGTCAATGCTGAGCAGAAGACTGCCTGTGAGGCTCTCAAGCGTAAGTCTGAATACAATACTGCCATCAAGCTAGAGGAGATGCGTCTCAAGGTTCAACAAGAAGAGGCAGCAGCTCAAAGAGCTCATGAGCTTGCTATGTTGGATAGGCAGATTGAATTAGCCCGTATTCAACAGGGACTTGGAGGAGTTGGAGGTTCTTCTGCCAACATTGATCCACAATTTCATTGACTATTTGGTTTTTGATTTGTTGGTGACATTTTCATTGCTATTCAACTAGCCTTTCAGCAATACCCCCTTTTTAGTTACTCAACTAGCTATTTAGGTGTTTGAACAAGTTCAGTTTCAACTCCTCCCTTTTGATCCTTGCTTCCAAATATTCCACTTCTCTTGACTCCACTCTAACTTTCACTTCTTGCTGTGCTATTTGTTCTCTATGCTCTTGCCATTGAGCATCTCAAGCTTGTCCTTCTTGCGAGATTTCTTGACCTTTGAGGAAGAATGTATCCATAGAGGCATTGATGTTACAATTCTCTCGTATCATAGATGATTCTGTCTTTCTTCTTCTTCCTGTTTTAACGCCTTGTTTATTTCTTCCTCTTCTTTTTGCTGTCTTTGATTTTGGACAATATCTCTGCAGCAGTGTCTGTCATCACTGCTTAGTATTCCTTCCGTTTCCATTGCGTTCTACACTGTTCCATGCTGCACATTCCTTAGTATATATATCTTGTCGCCATGTACCTAAATCTCCCATACTTAATCTGCGCAATCATACACATTTCTTGTGTCCTCTCTGCTCTCTGAACTCTCAGAGTCTTACCTTGTCTTTGTCCTTGCCCTCTGAGTTCATCTCGGAGTCCCTGTCTCTGTTGCTCAGTCTTTGCCTTGGTCTCCTAGCTTGACGGATTCTGTTGACCTCTTTGTGTTACGATTTCTTGCTTCTCTCTTCACCGCTCTATTCTTTTTCCTTTACTGGACATATCCGCCACCCTAACGTTGATAATTCCGTTTACGTTGAAGTCCGTTCCAACACGGACGCTTACACTTCTCTTCTTAGTCAATGTCCGTTCCAACACGGACCTATCCTTCTATGGCCTTCTTCCATTTTCTATCGGGTAAGCCATCGCCCAATCATAGTATTTCTTCATATCGTACGATAGTTTCATTCCCTTTTTACGTTCTATTTTCCCATACCTCGATAATTCGTATAAGTAGCGCAAGTACGATACAGAAGGGGTCCCAAGCTTGATCTGCTTGGACTTCCGCATTGTTCTACGATAGCGTGAATCCATACTCTG
>JBBPTN010000361.1:0-20281 GCA_038094075.1 Xerocomus spinulosus | reverse complement strand
GATCTTGATCTGGTTGTGGTTCTACTGGATAGAAGTTAATTTCCGGTGCGAAGACATTGGGGAATGTTTCATCAGCGTCCTGATTGTCCAGTCCCTGTTGATCTTCATACTCCAGTTCGTTATTGTCATCTTCTGGGATTAGTACAAGGTCTGGTTTGTCATACTCCTCGGAACACTTCGGAAAAGAGAATTCATTGAATGTGGCACTGTTGGCAATTACTTCTCTTCGGCTTTCTGTGTCATAGAACTTATAGCCCTTGGTATCTTGTGGATAACCAATAAAGATCATCTCTTTCGCTTTGGGTGAGAGCTTGTCTCTTCTGTCCTCTTTGTGAATGAAGACATAAGCACGACATCCAAATACTCGGAATGATGATACATCCAGTTTCTTAATGGAGGAATTCCATAAAGATATAGGAGTTGCCCATTTAATGCATCTCATGGGTTGTCTGTTGTAAATATGAACAGCAGTCTCCATTGCGTCTCTCCAGAAAAATCTGGGCATGCATGCATGATGTAGCATTGCATTTATCTTGTCTAGCAGAGTCTAATTAAAGCGTTCAGCTCTTCCATTTTGTTGTGGTTCTCTAGCAACACTTCGCTGGTGTGAAATGCCTTTTGAAGTGAGGAATGATTGGAACTGATTTCCCATGTATTCCCCCCCTCAATCTGAACGTAGAGAGACTAGTCTGTTGCCAGTACTCTGTTCAGCAAAAGCCAGGTAGTTTTGGAAGGCAGTAAATGCATTGGATTTGTGTTTGAGAAACAAGATAGCAGCATAGGAGCTGTAATCATCAATGAAGGTGATTACCCATTTGTGTTGAGATCGTGATAAGATAGGCATTTCCAGAAGATCAGAGTGTACCAAGGTCAAAACCTTAGATGCACGAGTGTCTAATTCTAGATGTGGGCCTTGTGTGTGCTTTCCCATTGCACATCCTCTGCAAGCAGGATTATTCTTTGAGATATCTAGGGGCGAAATACCCAAACATGTCTTGTGGGCATTTCTTAACACATTTGGTGAAGCATGACCAAAGCGATAGTGCCATAGTCTATATGAATCTACTTCTTGAAGAGACATGGCTAAACCACTTGTTGGTTTAATCTGGGATGACTGAAACCAATGAAGCCCTCCAGTCGGTGAGAAGGTGGATGCCTGTAACACTTCCTGACCATGTTTGTTCCGAATGATAGTAGATCTGTGTGTGATCTCAGCTGTGTGACTGATTTTGGCCAAAGCTGGTACAGATAATAATCTGTGAGGTGAGTCTGGTGAATACCATACATTCCAAAGAATGAGGTGTGATTTGTTTTGTGGTTTAGCAATGACATGTCCTGGTCCGAACATTGTTATGGTTGCTCCATTTGCTACTTTGCAAATTTTCTCCCTGTCGCTCAGTGATATAAAATCTCCAAGATAAGGTGTGATGTGGTTGGTAGCACCACTATCTATCATCCAATAATCTTGGGTTGAGCAATTAACCTCTGATTCAGCCATGCCAGCATAGTCATAAATAGGGTCACTATCAGAAATTCCTCGCCAATTATCATTCCATTTCCTTTCTTTATCTTGATGATTACCATTGGTAGATTCCTTCAATCCCTTCTTCCTATGAATCCTCTGACTTTTGTCAGGTCCCAAAGCCTGCTTTGGGCTTGAAGTGTTAGGAGTCCTAGACTCAGCACAAAGCTGGTCTAGGGGGGATTTGAAAGGAATCCTGATCAAGAAAGGGATGATTGGTTAGATTAGAGTCATCTTGGGTCTTCTCCCAGGTCATACCATCATCAATGGGTCCTTCAGTGCCTTGATATTCCCAGTTCTCATAAACTGGTTCTTCTGTAATGGTCTCAAGACCAGAATGATATTCAGAGGTGTTCTCGTAGGATGCATCATAGTCTTCTTCAATGACCATGGAGGCAAGGTCTACATCTTCATCAATGAAGTGGGCTCTTGCCTTCCCTTTTCCTTTCTTCTTGATCCTTCGTTCTGCAGCTTTGATATTCTTCTTATAGGGGTGTTTCCCTTTAACTTGTTTATGACTAGAGGGTTTAACACGTCTAGTATTGGCCCAGCATTGTTCAGTAGTGTGGTTTGTATGACCACAATTTGAACACTTCATATTAGTAGGGGCATGGCGGATAGTGTTTGCCTTGTTTGCCACAGCCTGAGCTGGTCCACTAATATGATTTGCTAGAGAATGGGCTGAATTATGGGCTTTTCCAGTTCCTTTGCGCAAAGTATATTCTCACTGGATGCTGGATATGATTGTGTCTGCAGTGAACTTGTGTGACTCTGTAGTGTGTACAAGGGTCGATACAAGGTTTGAATAGGATCCAGGAAGGGAATTGAGGATGATCATGCAGACTACTTTCTCATCAAGGATGAGACCTGCATTATTAGCACGATGAAAGAGTCCTCTGATCTCAGCAAGTTGAGTAGATAGATTGATGCAGTATCTGAGGATATCTTTAAAGATAGAGAAGTAAGAGGTGACTCCTGTTGGGTGATATAGATCTTTAAGGGCTGTCCAAAGCTCTTTTGCTTGAGAGTATACTTTTATGGTAGCTCCATTAGAATCTGATTTGCCAGAATGAAGACCAGTGGGTTGCATGTGTTGCATAGAAGGTGGTAGGTATGCTGAAATGAGAGCGCATGCTTTTAGATCTTCTTGGATCCAGTCATCCTTCTTTGCAGAAGCTTTGGCACTCCATTTAGAAGTTCCATCTACTATACTCCACTGTCCACAGATGATAAGGACATTTCTGATTTGATGCAACCAAGTATCATAGTTGCTGGGACCTTCTAAGGGTCTGATGCGACTAGTGATTTCTTGACCAACTTTGATTGCTGCCATTTAGAGCCAAGGTACAAAGGTTGCTAGAGAGAAAATAAAGAAAGGATTAGCATCTTTATTGAAATCTGAAGAGATTTCAAAAGAGAGTTCCAAATCAATAGGAGTCAATTCCGATTCCGGTGATCCAGTTTTGGATATTAACAGTTGTTCCATTATCCCAACCTTGGAATTAATTTCCAGTGCTTCCTCTTCGGAATCTATTCTTCTTCTTGAGGTATCAATAGCATCCTCATAGAATGATAGATCTAGAGGTTGAATATAGGGTTTCCTCTTGTTTTTCCTTTTCTTTTCTTGTCTCTTCTTTCTTTTCTTAACTCTAGAGAATTTTGGTTCTTGTAAATCTTCATCTTTGAATCCGTGTTTATATCTGATCGCATACTTGACTGTCCCTGGTTTTCTGGGAGATCGCCCTAGATCCCAAGGATAGTCCCCAAATTTATCTCTATACTCGATGTACCAACTGTTCTTGATTTTCCAGAACCACTGTGAATTCTCATCTGATCTTTCAGATGGTGAGGAACAGTTTATGGTTACATCAAAATATAGGTCCTCGAAGTAATGGCAATTGAGAAGCCATTTAGGATCATGTGGATCCCCGAATTTCTGAGTATAATCTTTGCGATCTGTTGTACAAAAAGGATGATAGATGAAGATGTTAAAACTTTCGAGATAAAAACTCAAGAAGAGATTGGTAGTAAGCTTTTTCCAGGTCCTTTTCCTAGTTCCTCCTATGTTTCCAGCGTAGGGAGCGTCGTAGAAGAATGGCATTGGCCATACATTCGGCATCTTCTCTAGTAATTCTTCTGCATGTTCTTCTAGAACTTCAGATAGTTCTGGATACATTACTAGATGTTCCTTCCATTTGAGAAGGAGTGGGTGTTGATGCCCTAGGGACAAAGATAGAGTTTCGAGGATGGTCATGGAAGAATGATGGAGGATAGATTGATCCAAGGTATGCTCTAGGATCAAGGTGATCTAACTCGTCTCGAAAGACGGTTGCTCTTTCCAGAAGTTGGATTTGATCTTCGTAATCAAGCAGATCTTGTTGCTGAATTAGAGTACGATTCCTGAGTAGTTTGTTGAACTCAAGGATTGTCTTCCTCCTTTCGTATTCTTTAGTAATGCACGATCTAAGGATTTCTAGATGCTCATGTGCTCCTCTTAGTTGACTATTTCTTTGGTCAATTATCCCTAGTTGCTCTTGAAGCTGTTCCCTCAAGGTATCGATCGTCTCCCTATGATTGATGAGGTTATTTTGCAGTTCTTGATTCTCTTGAATATACTGCGAAAGATAATATCCACAAAGATTGGCAGTCCTGGTAACATTAAGAAGATTCTGATGAGCCTCTCTTTCTCGAAGGGAATCAGATTTAAGAGGTTTCGCATAGTAGGTGTATCCAGGATTTTCTTTGTGCCATTTCGCCCTCATGTAGGTGTCAAAAGCTTGATTCCACTGACGTCTTGTTGGTACATCTCTCCTTTTGTCTCTCATAACCCAGTTGAGGTTACTTTCTCCATAGTGGACATTCTCATGAGGAGGTAGAAGGAAAGGTCCTTCCCTCTTAGTCTTTTGATAAGGCCAAATACTGTCCAGTCTCTCTTCAAAAAGAGGTAACTCCAAGGTATGGACTTGTGGAGGGTGCGAAGGATCGACAACCAATGCTAAGATCTCTTGGAAGACAAGATTAGGCCTTTGACTATTGTATTCTCTTCTTATGTCATAGAAGTCTCGATCTGAAATGTGAAAGATTTCATATCCTTGATGATGAACCAGAGTATATCTTGTATCTTCATAAGCATTTGTAGGTTGGGGCCAGCCTTGTTCTTCTAACCAGTCCAAGATCCTTTCACCATTGTAAATCATCCCAGAGACATTAGTAGGGACATCCCAATCAGTTCGATGTACTCCTAGATGGTGGAATGGAATTATCAGATGGCTGGAGAGATGATCTGTTTGTTCTAGAGCGTCTCAATCTTCTATTACTCGAAGAGGAAGATGCATCTGATCTAGGTAATTGGGAATGTTGTGGGCGATCCATGGGACCAAACGTCGTCCTTCTTGTGTTGGATCGTCCATCCAGTCCATGACTTTGTGATGGGTTATTTCTTTGAAGAATAGATCTGGTCTGGGAAGTGGGTATGGAAAT
This sequence comes from Xerocomus spinulosus, assembly GCA_038094075.1. Classification (NCBI taxonomy): domain Eukaryota; kingdom Fungi; phylum Basidiomycota; class Agaricomycetes; order Boletales; family Boletaceae; genus Xerocomus; species Xerocomus spinulosus. The sequence goes on along the minus strand of JBBPTN010000361.1, from coordinate 15,279 downwards.
GCTACCACTCCCAGATCTGGGATGTGAATGATGTCTTCTGTTCTGGGATACCTGACGGGTGGATCGTACAGCGTGTTGAGCAGTGTTACTGAGACGCTGGAGTAAAGATTGTGATCCAGATGTAGAGGACTGGGGCTGGCTTCCCTGCTGGGCAGTGGAGTGATGGATATTCTGGTTCCTTCTCCTACAAACTCTCCTTCTATTGTGTACATGTCCTCCAGAGGATTCTGAGCTTTCTCCAGAGTATCTGGGAGATCTGGATAAACCAAATTGTCTTGGGGTAAATCTTGGTTCATCAATGTAGGTGAATGGGAGTTGGATGTCATAGGAGAATCCTGGTTCTGCTGATTGCAGTTCATGGATTAAAGTATCAAGGAATTGTCGAGGATTTATTGATGGAGAAGAATTTGGATAAGGAGGTGGAGTAGTGGGTCTAGCTGGAGTAGCAGGAGTAGAAGGCCTAGGAGGTAGGATCTGTTCTGGCAGAGTGAAATAGGATTGTGAAGTATGTTGGGAATGCTCGGAGTTAACTAGAGTTTGACTTCTGGTCTCAGTGTGAGTAGTCCTTGGTTGTGAGAGGATACCACTAGATCCTGAGAATGGTGGCGAAGGAATAAAAGGTTGATTAGTTTCTCCTTGATCCTGTGATTCTCTTTGAATCATACCTCGCTCTCCCTGTTCACTTCCACTGGTAGCAGCAGAAGATGATGATCTCTCTTCGACCACAGGAAATGGTGAAGGGGTCACTTGTTGTTCAAGTGTATGGTGAATAGTAGGGATGCGAGCGGGTTGTACAGGATCAAAGGGTGTATTCCTGTGTAGATGTGGCGAGATAGGAATAGATCCTAATCTCTGGATTTGTCCAAAATCAGGATATGGAGTATTCGGATGACACTCCCCAAAAATGGTTCGTGTGTGGTATGGAACAGGGTTTGAGTTAAACCACTGAAAGTTTTGATTGGGAAAGTCCAGAGGGATGCGTTCCTGTATATAGGGAAGGCTACTTACAATGTAGGTTTGTTTGATCTCGATGGGATGATCAGGATCACCTGTAGGGCTGATATTGATCAAGCATCGGTCAGTATTGAATACCCATGCATGCTCAAAGAAAAGATCAATGGCATGGATGATGGCTCCCATGTGTCTACATTGCCTCTCAGTCATTTCCTCTTCTGACCTCATTACATTGTTATGCACATGTGCAGTGGCATGCATTGCACACAGATGTAATAGATAGTTGACCATCTTAGCTCTCCTATATTGGGCACATAGGTCTTCTATCTGTTCCTCAAACTCTGCTAATTGCAGAACCTCTTCAGACATAACTATATCGAATGATAGTAGTTTGTTTCCAAAGGGTTATGCGAGGCTCATAACCTGAAGAGAGGGTGCTTTTGTAATGTCCCAGGAAGCATACTGGGTGCAACCACTCTTCCAAGGTGCACAGACAGTGAAGAGGGAAAGAATAGAGCGATGAGACTCTCTCTGTATTAGCAGAGGCTCAGTATAGGAGTATTACACTTGATTAGATCGAAGTGTAGCTTGATAAGATCTCAGATCAACTGTTCTGTGAGAGCAGTGAAGGGGATCTGAGATGTGTGAGAGAAAGAAGCACTTGCTTCAGATCTGATCTCCGCTAATTACATGATGGCTATATATGCCCGGAGTTAAAGAGGAGATCTAATCTCTAAATACTAAATAGAGAATGAAAGAAGTATCGTACAACATTAATATTACCATAAGAAGTAAATATTATATCACAACTGGCCGATGTCTTACAGCATTTGATAATGCTGATGACAGATCTTAGATCTAGAACGATAAACAATCGTTCTAGTCTATTCCGTGACTAAATCAGGTAAGCGATTCACAGAGCGTGTGATAACTGGAAATCCCAAGTGTTCTGGAGCCTGCAGGGCTCCATTGGGTGTCTGTCCGGGTTCCTTAGGTACCTGTTTAGGTGGGTGTAGCCCCTGGATGTAATTTCCGTCAGTATATGTCATATGATATGTGTACATGATCAATTGCCCCTTGATGAAACTAGCAGACACTGCTAGACTTCGGCCTGAGGTGCACAGCAGTGATAGGAATAGTGTATAGTGTTGAGACTTACACTTTACTAGCAATAGCTTGGTTGAGAGTAATTGTCTTAGTGATAAGATGAGGTGAGGTAAAGATTAGATGGTGGGAGTTAGAAGTCAAGAAGCACTTTTTTAATATTTAGGTACATGACATTATTTATACTAGTGGTTAAAGCAGAGATTGAATATGATGTCATAGTGAGTCACTTCGAGTCAGAGTGAGTCATTGTGACATCATGATGTTCTTGAATGTTCTCTGACTAATTAGGTCTGGAATCTACAAACATATTTCCATATTTGGAAGGTGCCACAGCAAGCCTGTTGAGTCACCATTAGACATGTCAAAATTACCATATACAGAAATTGGATTTTCTTTTATAGTAATTGCCACTGCCACCACAGCAGTATACAATGTTAATATTGAAAGTCTGCTGTGGCAATTTCCTTATAAGGAAATACTTATCTAAGCATAACTTGTGGCAGTCTGACATGGCTCTCAGGTACAGAATTCTGTCCTGTTTGTCATGTTGTAAGTGAAGTACTTATTGTGCTCAGAGCAGGGCAAAGTATTGGATAGATCGAGGATTGGTTCTATGAAGTCCTCATTGAACTCAACTGGATCACCAGTGGTTTGGTCCAAACCATCAAACCAGACATGGCTTCCTGCATGCTTGAGTGTGCCTGCTTCAAAGATGCTTGCACACCATGCTGATCTCTATTGATTGAATTCCTCTTGGTAATCCTTTCTGATACGCAGGAAGATGTGGTCATCCACCCACTTGTCAAGTGGTCCAATGCTGTTTGCATGGAGAATGTTAGCTCCCGCATCTGCAAGGTTCCTATGAGTGCCTGCTGATAGTGCTGCACTGAAGGCTAGGTATGTGTCCACATAAAATTCATTGTGTGGACCTTGTACTATGACTGCAGGCCATTGTGATGCATGTAATGGTATGATTTGGTAGGCTTCCGCAACATCTTGGGTGGTAGCTTTCAAGCCAGGTGGTAGGTATGAAATTAAATATGTGACGATAGTGAAATTTCCCCATGAGGCTGGAAAGTTTGTTATGTTGATGTGGGAGTTTATCAAAGGTGAAGGAAAAGACAGTGATGGGGAGTGTGGGAAGGAGAAGTTCTGGATGGGACAAAAACACCCAGGTTTTCCAGACTTGGGAATAATTGCAATGGGTGATGACTGTACATTTCTGAGGGTAGAAATTAGCTGATTTAGGTTAAATGGTTCTAGATATCAGGATTTCTTGACTTTGATTGCTATAATGGACTCAAGAATGTCATTATAAATGTTGACTAAATCTTTATTTGGTGGAATCTACACATGAATGGGGGACAGAAAGCTTATGATGAACCTGTCACATAAACCTTGCAATACTGCATGGTAGCATCCATGCCTATCTATCGATGACAGCTCTACAACCCACTAATGGAGTCATCAGGGTTCTGTTTCTGAGTGTGTGGGCAATGGTGTGCTCCATGTAGATTGAATCCATAGCCAGAACAAATGTGAAGGGGGCAATGGGAGACAGAGCAGCCATCTGATTGCTGCCACTTGCAACAGAGTAGTCTGCCATCTTTCCATGCATAGAGATTTCCTCCTGATCATTCTGCAAATGTTTCATGCTTTTGATCCCAGGTGCAGGAGGCATTGCAGCTGGAAATAACATACCAGTGTCTGCCAAGGCAGACTGCACAGATGATGAATAGAAATAAGGTGGCATGATCATGAAAGTACCATTGCTGTTTGGATCCTTGCCCACCATTATTTGGGGGAGGGGAGGAGTAGCACTTGGGTGCACTGAAGGAGCAGTTTTGGGATGTGTTCCCTTATGGCTATGACTGGCTCTAGGCAAGCATGGCATTATATTTGTCTCAGAGAGCAGAGAGCTGCTCTGAGACTGTTGCACATTGACTGGGTGTCAAGTATAAAATATTTTGGCAACAGGTTGTTGTGAAGCATATGTTTGCGCCAAGAGCACAGATAAACAGTTTCAAGGTTGTATATGTAGGAGGCATGATGGAGGAGGGAAAGCAAAAAACGGAAAAAAGTGAGTTTGTGGTCTAAAAACAACGAAGGGAAAGATGACTTATGGGCTGCAAAGCTATCCATTTGCTCCATTCAAGTCTGGAGGACAACATTTTTGAGTGCCTCCTTGAGGACGGTCTCGTTGATGATGGAAAGAATTAAAGGCTTGCAGAGATGCAATGCAGTTGTGCCATTTGTGGTGTTGCTGGCCTTGGTAGACAAGTAGGGCTTGCTGTTGGCTCTTGTTGTGTGAGTTGCACTATTGGTGATTCTTGATCACTGACCAGAAATGAATGTGCATCTTCACATGTGAAGGGTCCCAACTCAAATCATAAAGGAAGGAAATGATGTGTAAGGTGGCCTGACCGAATTGCTCCATGGAAAGATTCTCATCTTGCATGATGAAGGCTTTGTTGTGAAAAGCATTGTTGGAAATGAGCATTGCTGTGCCATCTGGTGAAGCTGCAATAGCGAAAGTATTGTCATCCACCACATAAGGTAAGGATAATTCTGCTGCATCTAAACCCTTATTGGTGAAGTACCATAGTTCACAAAAATGATGCTGTTTGATTTTTTGCAGAGCGACTTGCAAGGGAAGAACAATGAGCTCAGAGGGAACCAGAACATTCAGAATAGGCGTGAACTTTTTTTTTGTTTTTCTTTCACTCTTCTCTCAGTATTTGGGCTTCTTCTTTATCCTGCCAAATTTGGGTGTTCACCTCCTGTGCTGCTTCTTCAGCCACCTCATTTTCAGCTTCCTCTATACAGTGCTCCTCTTCTCTGTTATGCTAGGCCTGGGTAGGGACTAACGTAGAGCTTGGAAGGACGCAGCGTAAAGAGTCCTGAGGTTCTGGGTCTTGAACATCGTCAAGAACGATGAGCCTATAACGCCAACAACAAGCTGGCGAGTCTGAAGGTTCGAAAGAATACTCCAAGTTGTTGTGACGAGGAGGGCCTGAGTTCAAGTGAAGCTAGAACAAGAAGCAGGCGACAAACGTGAAGGTTCACAAGAGATGGATTCACGCTATTGTAGTGACAAGGCGGAAGTCCAAGCAGATCAAGCTTGGGACCCCTTCTGTATTGTACTGCACTACTTATATGAATTATCGAGGTATGGGAAAACAGAACATAAATGGAAATGAAATTATCGTACGATACGAAGGAATAATATGATTGGGTGATGGCTTACTCGATGGAAAGTGGAAGAAGGTCATAGAAAGAGGAGTCCATGTTGGAATGGACTATGACTAAGAAGGAAGATATAAGCGTCCGTGTTGGAATGGACTAGAACATAAGCAGGATTAGATGTTAGGACGGTGGATACATCCAGTAAAGGAAAAAGAATAAAGCTGTAAAGAAACAAGCAAGAAATCGTAACATTACCCCCTTCGTATGGTGGAAGTTACCTGACCTTCCATTAAAGACACAAAGTCAGTCCCAAAGAGGGGTGTGGACGACCAGGTTGGTGTGAGACATAGATCCCCATGGTACATCAGCAAGTTCAGCATCTCGAAGATCCGGAGGAGGCAACAGGGAATCACATTCCCATCCAGCGTTTGCCAGAATAGAGGATGGGGACGTAGAGGAAGTTCATTGAGCAATTAAATCAGCGAGTTGCTGGTAGTCGTCATCGTCTACATCAAGTCGTTTTACCTCCGTGATGTCTTCTTCCTCAAGTTTGTTGTCTTCGTCGTCCAATGGGATGCGAGGGGGAAGAGACAGTCGTGAGGGAGTTGGGGCTGGAAGAGGAGCGGCGAAAGGTAGAGTAGGGTGTCGAGGAGGTGGAATGGGAACTGGAATATTAGAAGATTCCCCCTTTTGAACTGAGAGATTGGGGAGACGGGGAGCAACTGGGGTGCCCTTCCAAGTAGTGCGAACTGGCCAGCCAGGACAATTTTTCTTAGTATGTCCCGGTTTAGTTCAGTCACAGAGGGGACAACGATACCACTGGCAGTCTTTTTGATAATGTCCCAGGTGGTGGCAGGAGTAACATATTTCATGGTAACGGGGGTGGTAGCTTGGAAGATGGTTGTCCATGGTTGTCCAGTAGAAGTCCATTCTTTTCAGGACGTATAGTTCATTAGCCATGAGGGGGGAGGTAGATGTGACAGGGGAAGATGGTTGGGTTTCGACCAAGGGTGTCAGATCAGGAGGGGGGGATTGAGATGGAGAAGGGGGGTGCAACAAGAGTGAAAGTTTAACGTAATCTATCATATCACGAAATTGAAGTTGATCAAGGGCAGTAAGTATGGTGAGTTTTTGTTTTTCACAATCAAGGTGGATGGAAAGGGGAAGGGTAGCGTAAGAAAAAGAATCAGATGCAATTCGATTAATAGTGTTAAAATGGGTCTGAAGGGAGACGCAAAGGTGATAGGCACGAACTAGGCAGTCCATGGAAGAACCAGCATCCATGTGAAAGTTCAGGTGGGTTGCAGAGGGTTTGTCATTGAGGAATGCGATAAGAGGAATAAGATCCTCAGGGTTTACTTCTGTTCTGTCATGGTGAGCAGTGAGGGGAAGGACTGGGCGAGGCATGGGTGCAGAGTTTAGTGATGGTGTTGATGAAGCAAGTGGAGACGTTGTATTTGAGGGGAAAAGTTTTGGGACGTGCGGCCTTATATGCCAGGAGAAGTTTCTTGGCATTCCCAAGGTTTCATTCAGGTTCCCAGGAGTTGTCAGACATGGGATATCCTTTCCACTTGATTAGGAATTGCCTTTGTCTGGGCATGCCTTGATGTCGTAAGATGGCTTCCACTTTGAACTGTTCCTCGCCCTGAATCAGGTTAGGTGGTGGTTTCGGGAAGTTTTGGCCATGAATGTTGTTCTCTTTGTATGGGGATAGAAGGGAGGCGTGGAATGTGTTGTGGATGCACCAGGTTCTCGGGAGTCAGAGTTTATACGTGATGGGAGATAGAATGTCAGTGATGGAGAAGGGTCCTTCCCGTTTGGGCACAAACTTTGGGTTTTCAATAGAGCGGTGGAAATTCCTGGCTTCTAGCCAGACCTTGTCTCCTTTCTTGAACAGGGTAAACAAATGTGAAGTTTGTGCTTTCATCGTCTGCCTAGCCAGCTCATGGGCTACCAGGGCCTCTTTCCTTGCTTCTTCAATCTTCTTTATCCATTCTTTGGCTGCAGGAATGTTCATTTCTTTGACAACAGTGGAAAAAGCATGGGGTTCATAGCCCATCATGAGGTAAAATGGGGATTGGTTAGTTACAGAGTGTGGGTGGTGATTGTGTGTAAACTCAGCCATTGTGATATGGTCCACCCATGTTTCAGGGTTGTTTCTGCAGTAGATCCATAAGTATGTTTCAACTTCTTGGTTGACGTGTTCCGTTTCACCATCAGTCTGGAGGTGGTATGCTGTGGAAAGGGAGAGGTCATAGTTTAGGAGTTTTCCAAGCTCTTTGGCAAAGAAAGATGCAAATTGGGGGCCATGATCAGAAATGATCTTGTCATAGAGTTCGAATTGTCGGAAGACTTTGTGATAAAAGAGGGCTGCTACTCCTTCGGCGGTGATGGTTTTCTTTGTGGGGAAAAGAATTACCCCCTTCGTAAGCCCATGGTCTACCACAACCAAAAGGGTATCAAAGCCGTCAGCGGATGGGGGAAGATCGGTGATAAGATCACAAGAGATTTGCTGGAATGGTCATGATGCGGATGATGGAATGGGAGTGAGGGGAGGGCGTGATGGATGGGTGTTGGCCTTATTCTGCTGACAAATAGCGCAGCCTTCAACATACTTCTGGACAAAAGTAGAGAGTCCTGGCCACCAGAATTCCACTGCGACCAATTGTCGCGTTTTCAAGTTTCCTGGGTGTTACGATTTCTTGCTTGTCTTTTTACCACTTTATTCTTTTTCCTCTATTGGACGTATCCACCGTCCTAATATCGATAATCATGCTTACGTTCTAGTCCGTTCCAACACGGACGCTTACATCTTCTTCCTTAGTCATAGTCCATTCCAACACGGACTCATCGCTGCCGTTATAGGCTCGTCATTCTCAATGACGTTCAGAACTCGGAACTTTGGAACTCCGTACGCTTCATTCTTTCCAAGCTCTACGTTAGTCCCTACCCAGGCCTAGCATAACACTGGGTGGCCAGTGCTGTCATGGTCATGGTGGCGTTGTACCACTGATCGTCAGAGATCCTGGTTGTCAGGTATATAGATCCGTCCTTTGTAGGTAAGGACCTGCCCGTTATAAGACCTGTTACAATTTCTTGCTTGCCTTTTTACCGCTTCATTCTTTTTCCTCTATTGGACGTATCCACCGTCCTAATATCAATAATCATGCTTACATTCTAGTCCGTTCCAACATGGACTTCTCTTTCCATGACCTTCTTTCATTTTCTATCGGGTAAGCCATCACCCAATCATATTATCCCTTCGCATCGTATGATAGTTTCGTCTCCCTTTATGTCCTATTTTCCCATACCTTGATAATTCGTATAAGTAGCGCAGTACAATATGGAAGGAGTCCCAAGCTTGATCTGCTTGGACTTCCGCTTTGTCTTACGATAGCGTGAATCCATCCTCTGTGAACCTTCGCATTTGTCGCCTGGTTCTTGTTCTTGCTTCACTCGAACTCAGGCCCTCCTTGTCATATTGACTTGGAGTATTCTTTCGAACCCTTGGACTCATCAGCTCATCGCTGCCGTTATAGGCTTGTCGTTCTTAACGATGTTCAGAACTCAGAACTTCGGAACTCCTTACGCTTTGTTCTTTCCAAGCTCTATGTTAGTCCCTACCCAGGCCTAGCATAACAAAAGATCAAGCTTCTCCCTTTCGATGCCTACCACCTGGTAGGCCTCCCCACTCTTCACCATTTCGAACCCCCCTCCCTGGATGAACCCCTTCCAAGATTCTTCTAAGCCCCACCAAGGAGCCTTCCGAGCTCCCTCTGGAAACACTCCCCCCCAGACGCCTAACCTCCCATTGACCTCCTCCCTTTTCACCTTCGTACCTCCCAGCGCCCAGAACCCTTCCATTCCCTTATCCGCAGCTAGCCCACCTGCCCAAACCCCACCCCAATCTCCACACCCTCCGACCCCTCCCATCATCACCATGAACTCACTCACTCACCATACCTCTTCCAAAGAGCTGCGCCTGGGAACCCCAGAAGAATACGATGGAAAGGAGGAGACATTCCTCTCTTGGCTAGCCTCAGTCAAAATATACCTCCTCATTAGCGAAGACACCTATGACTCGGACAAAAAGAAGATCGCTTTCGCCCTCGTTTATGAAGAAGGGCACAACTAAAGGATGGGCTGCGTCTTTTATCAACCATGCCCTTGACAAGAATGCTTTTGGAAAGTTCGAAGAATTTGAAGAAAGTCTGAGGAAATCCTTCCTCTCTTCAGATGTACGAGGACGAGCCCTCATTATGCTCAACACCATGATGGTGCAGAAGAACGATGTCTTGGACTATGTTACAAGGTTCAAGATCGCAGCGCAACAGGCAGAACTCGAAGACGACCTCATGCTATGCCACCTGTTTGCGAAAGGACTTAGGCCTAGTATGGCCTATTGGCTTAGGACTTCGGACAACCCCCCGAAGGATATCAATGAATGGTATAAGAAGGCGGAAGCGCACCAAATGCACATTGACCAGGCCAAAGAGATGGCCGCTTGGCACAACCAAAGTGCCCACAAGAACCCAACTGCCACCAAGACCTATTCCCCATCCCAGGGGAGTAGCAGAACCAAAGACCCGAACGCCATGGATGTGGACCGTGTGTGATTGCCAAGAGATAAGTACGAAGAATACCAGAGGAAAGGCCTCTGCTTCAAGTGTGGAAAATCTGGCTTAGCCAGAGACTGCCCTAACCATGGGCTGGTGAAGAAGACAGAGACGAAGAAAGAACCGGCCATGGGAAAAGTGGATGACGAAGAAGAACTCCCCAAGCTGGAGGAAATTGAAGACGATGAAGAAGAAGAGGATTACGCATTTGTTTCACAGGTCTTCGACGTCGTATCACTGGATTTTTGAATGGAGGGGCCGAACCAATGCAGGTACCCTCCAAGGTTAAGAAATGTGCTCCTGTACTTGTAGTGAATAGAGAATCCAAAGCTCTTTCCATTCCCATTCACCTCATCACCTCAAACAGCACATTAAAAGCCATTGAAACCTCCGCTCTTATCGACTCTGGTGCAGATATCTCTTGCATTGACTGGGATTTTGTCAAGCGCAACAAACTTCCCATGACCCAACTGGACACTCCCCTTACAGTAAGGAATGCCGACCATACCTTGAACAAGAAGGGATCCATCAAGTTCACCACCACCCTTTACGTTGAAATTGCGTCGATCACCCAGAAACTCACTTTCCATGTAATGCAATGTGGACGAGACAACGTCATACTTGGACTCCCATGGTTCAAGAAGACCAATCCCCAGATCGATTGGAGGAAATGAACCATCTCCATTGACGACTCCCTCAACGAATCCACCTACATGTACTTCGACCACGCTGCAGCTAAAGGGGTTCATTCCTCTAAAGTTGCATCCTCTCCATCCCCTACTCCTCAGCTCCCTAACCACAAGAATTTGGAACCTAATGAACGAGATCACCTCCTCCACTTCCTCAAGTATGAAGAACCTGATGCCTTTGTAAAGCGAGCCCATTATCACTACTCCCTTAATCGCATCCAGAAGTCTGCATCCCGATTCTTTCCCAATGCCTCTGTTACCAAGTGGTTGGAATGAATAGTGAGAAAGACCACTATCTCCACCCAACTAGCTATGGGAGCGGAGAAAGAGAAAATCACCCTTCCTCCTGAATACAAAGAATTCGCATCGGTGTTTCAAAAAGAATCCACCGACCACATTCCCCCCTCTTGACCATATGACCACGCCATCAACCTGAAAGAGTCATTCACCCCCAAGGTCTCTAAGATCTATCCCCTATCCCCTGATGAAAAGAAAGCGGCTGAGGACTTCATCGAAAAAAACCTCAAATCTGGAAAGATACGCCCCTCAAACTCCCCACAAGCATCCCCATTTTTCTTTGTCAAAAAGAAAGATGGAGGTCTCCGTCCGTGCCAAGACTATCGATACCTGAATGAACACACCATCCGAGATGCCTACCCTCTCCCCCTTATCTCCGACCTCGTCGACAAACTCAAAGATGCTAAGATCTTCACCAAATTTGACGTACGATGGGGGTACAACAACGTCAGAATCAAAGATGGAGACCAATGGAAGGCCGCCTTTATTACTCACAAAGGACTCTTCGAACCAACTGTCATGTTCTTTGGCATGACGAATTCTCCTCCTACTTTCCAATGATTCATGAACGACTCTTTCCGAGACTACATCGCCGCAGGGTGGCTCGTCATCTATATGGACAACCTCCTCATCCTGTCCCCCAACCAAGAAACCCATGAGGAACGAACAAAGAAAGTACTGCAATGTATGAAAGACCTGGACCTGTACCTAAAACTGGAAAAGTGCAAGTTCAACGTCCAGGAAGTCGAATACCTGGGCATGATCATCAAACCAGGGAACGTTGCCATGGACCCAGTGAAACTTCAGGGAATTACTGAATGGCCTACCCCACAAAAGGTTCGGAACGTCCGTTCCTTCTTAGGCTTCGCCAATTTCTATCAACGATTTGTTCCTCACTACTCAGACATTGCATGACCCCTCCTCAACTTGATGAAGAAGAACATGGCCTGGAACTGGACAGAAAGATGTGAGGAAGCATTCCAAGAGTTGAAGAAGATTTTCCTTTCACAGCCTGTTCTACGCATGCCCAACATCACAAAACCCTTTGCTATCACCTCTGACGCCTCCAAACATGCCTCTGGAGGTATGCTTCTACAACAAGACTCAAACGGCAAGTGGCATCCCTGCGGTTATATATCCCAGACCTTCTCTGCCACAGAACGAAACTATGCCATCTATGATTGGGAACTTTTAGCTGTTGTTCGGGCCCTAAAGATGTGGAGACATTATCTTCATGGCTCTCCATTTCCCGTCCTTGTCTGGACGGACCACAAGAACCTCACTTACTTCCATCAACCCCAGAAACTAAACAGACAACAAGCCCGATGGTTGCTCGATTTGGCTGACTTTGACCTGAAAATTGATCACGTTCCCGGCCACCTCCTTTCCGCACCAGATGCCCTTTCCCACCATCCTGATTATATCCCTGAGAACAATGACGACAACGACAACACTACTCTCCTCCCCAATGACGTCTTCATAAACCTTATTGACAGCACACTCCATGACAAGATCTCCTCCTCCTCCTCCTCAGACCCACTCATTGCTGACTCCCTTCATGCTATGGAGGGACTACCATCCCGTTTCCGATCCCAACTCTCAGACTGGTCCTACGACAGGCAAGTCCTTACCTACAAAGGACAAGTCTATGTGCCTGACGACCAAGACCTCCGACGATCGGTGGTACAACGCCACCATGACCATGACAGCGCTGGCCACCCAGGAAATTTGAAAACACGACAACTAGTCGCAGCGGAATTCTGGTGGCCAGGACTCTCCACCTTTGTCCAGAAGTACGTTGAAGGCTGTGCTATTTGCCAGCAGAACAAAGCAAACACTCACCCGTCGCACCCTCCCCTCACTCCCATTCCATCTTCTGCATCCCGACTGTTCCAACAGATCTCCTGCGATCTGATCACCAATCTTCCTCCATCCACTGATGGCTTTGATACCCTTTTGGTCGTGGTAGACCACAGGCTTACAAAGGGGGTAATTCTTTGCACCACAAAGAAAACCATCACCGCCGAAGGGATAGCAACCCTCTTCTATCAAAAAGTATTCAAACGATTCGGATTATATGACAAAATCATCTCAGACTGAGGCCCCCAATTTGCATCTTCCTTCACCAAAGAGCTTGGAAAGCTCTTGAACTACAACCTCTCCCTCTCCACAGCATACCACCCACAAACTGACGGTGAAATGGAACGCATCAACCAAGAAGTTGAAACATATCTACGGATCTATTGCGGGAACAACCCTGAAACATGGGCGGATCATATCACCATGGCTGAGTTCACACACAATCACTGCCCACATTCTGTAACTAACCAATCTCTGTTTTACCTCATGATGGGCTATGAACCCCGCGCCTTCCCTACCATCGTCAAAGAAACAAATATTCCTGCGGCCGAAGAATGAATCAAGAAGATTGAAGAAGCAAGGAAAGAGGCCCTGGCAGCCCATGAGTTGGCCAGGCAGACGATGAAAGAACGAACTTCGTGTTCGTTTACCCCGTTCAAGAAAGGAGACAAAGTCTGGCTAGAAGCCAGGAATCTCCACCACTCTATCGAAAACCCAATGTTTGTGCCCAAACGGGAAGGACCCTTCTCTATCACCAACGTCCTATCCCCCATCACATATAAACTCTGACTTCCGAGAACCTGGTGCATCCACAACACTTTCCACGCCTCCCTTCTATCTCCATACAAAGAAAATGACATCCACAGCCAAAACTTCCCGAAACCACCACCCAACCTAATTCAGGGCGAGGAACAGTTTGAAGTGGAAGCCATCTTACGACATCGAGGCACACCTAGACAAAGGCAATTCCTAATCAAGTGGAGAGGATATCCCACATCTGACAACTCCTGGGAACCCGAACGAAACCTTGGGAACACCAAGGAACTTCTCCTGGCATATAAAGCCGCACATCCCAAAACTTTTCCCCTCAAACATAACATCTCCACTTGCTTTATCGACGCCATTCACAAACTCTGCTCCCCTGGCCACCCAATAGTACCCACTATCCGCCCCAGGCATCTGTCTATGCTGCTGTTGTCCCTGCCACCCTAAGACATACACCCTTGGCCTCTGCTACTTTTGCTTTCGTTATACTCTATGTCCAGCCCCATCCTCCCCCTCACTGCCCACCGTGATGGAACAGAAGTAAACCCTGAGGATCTCATTCCTCTTATCACATTCCTCAATGACAAAGCCTCTGCAACCCATCTGAACTTTCACATGGATGCCAGTTCTTCCATGGACTGCCTAGTTCGTGCCTATCACCTTTGCGTCTCCCTTCAGACCCATTTTGACACTATTAATCAAATTGCATCTGATTCTTTTTCTTACGCTACCCTTTCTTCTTCTATTCGCCTTGATTATGAAAAACAAAAAATCGCTATACTTACCGCCCTTGACCAACTTCAATTTCGTGATATGATAAACTATGATAAACTTTCTCTCTCGTTGCACCCCCCTTCTCCATCTCAATCCCCCCCTCCTGATCTGACACCATTGGTCGAAACCCAACCATCCTCCCCTGTCGCATCCACCTCCCCCCTCACGGCTGATGAACTATACGTCATGGAAAGAATGGCATCAGCAAATTCACCAAGAGGTGTGGAGGTTTGGACAGGTAACTACAGAGGTCACAGGGCCTTGGCAAGGTCCCCCCTTGTACAGAGGCACTACAGAGCTGCCACAGTGCTACAGGCTGTACAGCCACTAGTGCCACCGTACAGCAGATTTGTAATCATCGCCACTGTACAGTACAGCACAGCGCCACATAGCGCTACAGCGAACACAAGTTCGGGGTTTTTTTTTCTGTTCCAATCACTCTAGTAGATAGTTCAATAGGATTAATTATGTAGTTTAATACAATATTAACTACGACAGTCTCGCCGTGGTCATTGGCTGTTGCACCAAATCTCCTTGCCAATCTCCTCGCCTGATCACCAGAGTCGCCGTCGCTGGGTCATGGTGCGCTGTTGCGCATCCATTGCCGTCGCCGTCGTCTTCGCTGTTGTGGGTTGTGCCCGCGTGCCATTATTGCCGGTGTGCTCGTGAGGGTGGTGTGTTCACGCACCCCTCACCCTCATCGCTGTTGGTAGCGGCGATGTAGCAGCCACCTCGCCCTCGCCGCTGTTACCGTCGTCGTTGTCGTCGCGCTGGTGGTGGTGGTGCGCTGTTGCGCATCCCTCGCCCTGGCCGTTGTCATTGTCGCCGTGATGGCGTGTTGTGCGGTTGTGCGACGTTTGTGCATCCTCTGCCGTTGCCGTTGCCGTCTGTTGCGCCCACCTTGCCCTCGCCGTCGTCGCCGTTGGTGATGGTGCACATTGGCGCGTCCCTCGCCCTCGTCGTCGTCGTGTTGTGGTGGTGACGCAGTCGCGTCTGCCTCGCATTCGTCGTCGTCGTCCAAGGCCGTGGAC
>JBBPTN010000360.1:0-20304 GCA_038094075.1 Xerocomus spinulosus | reverse complement strand
CCAGTGGCGATGACAGTGAGGGCAGGTACGTGCTGCCACAATGTCAACAGGATCGTCATCATTGTCATTGTCATCTTCGCGGTCTGCATCCGCGTCCCAAAACACATGCTCCGCCTCATCGTCCTCTGAGTCATCCTTATCATCAGGACCTGCCTCTGTAGGTGGCCGTTCCTGTTTAATTTGCGGGGACTTAAAAATCTTACCAATGGAAATAAATCTCGGAATTACACTTTTTAGTTTTCTTCTGAAAAATGAAATTTTGACCATTTGCAGCATATTTGTCGTGCTTGCGTTTATATGCTACCTTGGGAGGAACGGCTACGTCATCGTCGTCAGAGCAGACTGAATCGAATGTGGCAGGCCTAGAATTTTGGAAATAGTGCTCAAGCTCTTCTTCCATTTCGTCTCTCAGCCTTTTCTTGCTATCCAACGAAGGCGAGGGGAGCACATACCCACACCACCATCTTCACAACAACGACAACAACGATGATGTTGGTGATACCCTGGGTGTTGTGGGTGCGGGTGGGAGTGTTAGCGCCACTACCTGACTGTATGTTTGCGAATGGTTATAAATAATCTATACATATCCTGTATTGCCTGGTTGCATTAGAGGGGTAATACAAGTATTGCATTGTCTGGCATTGTCTGCAATTATCAGAATGGTTAGCTTCAATGAAGAGAGGGATATAATCCCATGATGCTATCCCAATCCTGACAAATTGAGCTTTCTAGGATTGCAATGTATTGCTCATTGTACTTGCTAATGGCTGACATTGCTGACACTAGGTGGCATTGATATGTCTTTCAATGTCTTCTTTCTGCATTTTGTGTGATGTTGGACTCCAATGATTTGCCTCGTATACACTACAATAATGTCAATATCATAGACTTGGCTGACGTAACAATTTTCATGTTCTCTCGGTCTCTACTACGCCAGTCCCTACTATCTAGACATTTACATTCTCAAGTTCACTCACGGCGTATTCCTCTTGACTGGCCCATATCCAAACCTGACGTTGACCATGACATTCGGAAGCTCATAAAATCTAATGCCAAACACTGGGCTTACCTTCCACAGGTACTTCGCCGTCTAGAGGGCTTTGGAATACCGCGATCCCATTTGCCAGATCTCCTTTCCTCCTTTCTCGCCGATGTTCGCCAAGACGCCCTCTCTGATGAACAGCCCCCAAAATTCGACCTGAGCCGGTTCACCTTTGCACCCTCAGACGTGTACTCCAACCAATGACTGGACCAAATCATGTCCCAATTTTGCTTTACATGGGCCTCCCATCCCGAACAACAACGCCCCCTCCCTACCTGCATCCCACAATCCACCCTTGACACGATCTCACGTCTCTACCGCTCCGCCGACCCGTCCTACCCCGCCGACCTCTTCCCCAAAGCACGCGCGATGAAACGCATGTTTATCATGCATGTCGGGCCAACAAACAGCGGAAAGACACACATGGCGTTGCATGCACTCGCAGCCTCGCGATCAGGCCTCTACGCCGGCCCATTCCGTCTGCTCGCACACGAGATCTGGGAGCGGCTGAACAGGGGGCAGCTCGTCCCCCTCGGCATGGAACCCGAGCCCGGCTCAGAGCCCGACACGACCACGCACATGGACCACGCCAACGAAACCGGGTCATGCCTGACTGTTCGGAAAGAGGGCCACGCCAAGTGCGCACGGCCGTGTAACCTGCGCATGGGAGAAGAGTTTCGGACCGTGGCGGACGATGCACCGCTCACGAGCTCGACGGTGGAGATGGCCAGCTTTGACAGACCGCTCGAGGTGGCGGTCGTGGACGAGATATAGATGATTGCTGATCCGGAGCGGGGGTCTGCGTGGACGAACGCTGTCTTGGGTCTCCCCGCACGCGAAATTCATCTTTGTGGCGAGGAGACTGCGGTACCGATTATCCAAGATATCGTCAAGGACACTGGAGACGAGCTCGTCGTCCATCGGTATCAACGACTGACGCCTTTGGAGATTCAGGCATCCTCGCTGTGCGGTGACCTGTCGCAGATTCAAAAGGGCGACTGTCTCGTCGTGTTCTCGTGGGATGGGATATTTGCGGTCAAGGCAAGAGTCGAAGAAAGGACCGGCTTGCGCTGTGCGGTTGCCTATGGTAGGCTTCCGCCCGAGATTCAGTCCGAGCAAGCTGCCCTTTTTAATGACCCCAACAGCGGCTACAACGTGATCGTCGCCAGCGATGCGGTAGGAATGGACTTAACCTGTACGTATCGCATTTCCTTGAACCTGTGCTGCTGACTCGTGTATCTTACAGAAAAATCAAGCGTGTCGTATTCGAGACCCTGCACAAGTTTGATGGGCAAAACAGGCGACCATTATCAATATCCCAAATAAAGCAAATTGCTGGACGTGCTGGACGCTACAGGCTACATGGCCAACCTGGCAGGTTCGTCGCGATGCTCCACAAGGGGGACATTTCGACCCTCCGCCGTGCGCTAGCGACTCCCGCACCCCCTCTTCGCTATGCCATCCTGGATCCGCCTGGTCGCTGGATGGAGGACGTGTCTCAGGTTCTCCCACCCAAGGCCTCTACCTAGACACCCCTCGAGGTGTCGTCCTTTGTCTCCGTGATCCGTCCCCCGTTTCGTGCTGTGTCTCAGATCCGACTAGACCAACTGAACCATTTCATCGACACGCACGCCAAAGACCTCCTCTTGTCTGACAAACTCCTCTTCAAAAACTGTCCCATGCAATGGTCTGACCCTGTCGCATTCGACACGCTCGCACAAATCTTGCACCTATACACCACCACGATCCGAGTAGATCTCGATGCCGTGCTGTCAGTGGGTCCGTTTATGCGCGTGTTGGAAAACGTGGAGAAGATGATGCCGGACCGGGCGAGGCCGAGTGCGTGCAAGGTGGCGTTGAAGCACCTGGAAGGACTGCACAAGGTGCTCGTGTTGTACCTCTGGTTGTCGTTCCGTAATGCGATGGCGTTTTATGATGCGGACAGGGCAGAGGAACTCAAGGCGCGTGTAGAGCGCGTGCTTGAGTGGTGCCTCTGGCAGGTGTCGGCGCACTCGGGGTCAGAAGGTGTGGGTCATGCTCGGAGTGGGTCTGTGGACAAGTTGGTGTATCGGCATCGGCGGAGGGGAAAGGTGGGTGGGAAGGATTGAGTGGGGGGCATAGCAGCTGCGAGGACGGTCGCGGAGAGCACGCGGCACTGACGAGCACGCATCCCTGCTTGATGACGGGGAGGATTTAGACTATACACTACGACCTTGGATTTATTTCTTTATACTTTAAGCTGGACTCGTGTTGAGCGCTCAGATCTCAAGGCATGCATGAAAATCAAAACATGTGACCTCTGCGACGCGGATCCTCCTTGAATGCCATCTCCGTGTTCACATTCTTCTCGCTCAGGTGGTTCATAGGGACCCGCCAGTCTACATGTTGCTGTCTTACATCCGATCGGGTGCCCATCGGACTCGCACCGCCAAGCACTGCTCGCTAGTCTGATTCAGAGCAGCCTCCAAGTGTCCGACGGCATCCTCCACACAAGTTTATAGCTCGCACCATCGCCCACCGCAGCCCCATCACTCAGAAGCAAACGACGAAGATGGAGACAAGCCTCGTCATCCTCGTGCTAGCCTGCCTGTTCGCGCTCTGCACCGCGCGCCCCATTGCCCACTCCATCGCACGCGCCGTGTCTTCTCAGCCCATAAAAGACGACGGCCATCACGTCCCAAACGCAGGGATGACGATGGGGATCTAGAGGTGGCTTCTGCCTTGGGCGGTGACTGGACCAGGCGGGCACAGACGAGGCCTAGGGAGCGCGGCCCAGTACCGTTACCGCTCGCTGTCAACGCGGTGCCAGCCGGATGGCTGTGTTCAGAGTTGGGCAGAGCCTTTGAGCCTTCGAGGGGAGGGCGAAAAGGAACGTGCCCAAACAATGACCACCGTCTATCGCGGCTACGCCCGTTGGGAACGAGGACACCCAATTGCAGTTTCAGCTCGACATCCAGGGCAAAAAGACCGGCAGTGGAGACCGATACAGGGAATAGGGACGGTCGGAGATGAAGCGATGAAGCGTTGGCAGAGAAGCTAGTTGATCGTAGTGCCAGGATCTACCTTGAGGTTTGAGTAGCACCCCGATTCCCAAGTATTCCCGAGAAAAAAAAGTTCGGTGCAAATACGCTTGGAGGTAATGATGACGAGGACTGGGCCTCGTGCCTCCAACGTGTTTAGCATCTGACAGGTTCCTAGTCGCGACTTCTATCACAGAATGGAACTAGAAGACCGCTGTTCCATCGGGTTCTACACACAACCATACGACGACGGAGGAGTTGACATTATCACAGCATTTATTCTTCCTGCATCACTCACTACATGATCCGCGAATTAGGGTGCAGAAGTGTGATCGATGAGGTAGAAGCTTGACGGAGAAAGCTGAGGTGTGACCCAGCGACCATGAAAGGGACGGAACACTTAAAGAGGACAGAGCAATCGATGTGTATAAGCTGCAAATGTGGTATGTCCAACGTGCATTTGAAAATTGGTACAACAGCCGCTGCTCGGGACCCGCCCCAAGGCCGATTATTCAAGTTGTCCATGCGGAAAGATCAGATATGGATCAAGTGGCTGGCCCCGGTCCTCCATGAAGCATATGGTCCCTGTTCGACGCATTGAAGCTGCAGGGGGAAATGACCCAGTTCGCACGTTTGTGGGTGGGGGGTGACGTCAAACCTTATGCCGCGAACACTCATAGGAAGAGCACAAGGCAGCCACCTCACTGTATGAATCTGAGCTCTATATCCGGTGTTAACATGAGCCATCAACAGCAGGAGAACTTGACTACATACAAAAGTGTGGAAAATAACAGCATCGGACTCGGAGCGTTTATAAGAGTGGCCCAGAGTAGGTGGCCACACATCCAAACCCATGTCGTCCTCAAATGATTTGTTTTTGCTGTTCCTTCCTGTACTCCTTCCTCTTCTTGCATTACTATGTAGGATGGCTCGGAGACACGCAATAGGAAGAAGTCCTATTGCACGTGTTCTGAATCTTTTCGCATATTTGCGATCGTGGGTGTCAACATTGATCAATCAGACGCCAGTGTCGCACGGAGAGTAACCACCCACCATCATGACCAATCTACCAATTCTCCGAGATGAAAATGAAAGGTACTTGCACTAGGCTTTGAAGAAATGGCCTCCTTGACCCGCTTATCAAACTCTAGCTGGATCTGACTGAGCGCTTTGAGGCGTGTAATGAGGTTATCATGAAATACACTGAAATTCGTGAAGGGTTTTGTTTCGGCCTGACCTCCTTTCTTCTGTAGAGGTGGTCTATCAGTGAAGAAATGTACGACCTGAATTAAACATACTGGTGTTTTATCCACACCTAGAATCTTGTCCATATATTGGTATATAGTCAGCAATAGTGTGTTCCATTCAGTAAGTTGGTTGCGGTATTGACTCTCACTTGTCAGTAGCAACTTCTAATCCTTGGCCAACCGTGCCTCGAGCTCGTGGACCCTGGCATGGAGTGTAGATACCTCCGACTCGGCAGTCTTTCAGCTAGTCTGGGTAACATCAAGCTTTTCAGAGTTCTGAAACGGCTCTGTGTTTGATTGCCAAGACGCATAGTTAGATCACAAACTTCATTATGCAACTTGTCAATTGTGACATCACGCTCGCGCGTATTGCCCTCGCGAGCCGCAGTGTCTTGACGAGCATGTGAAAGTGCATCCTCAAGTGTCTGGATATCATGCTTCAAATGATCAACCTTGAGCTGAAGCGAGAACTTTGCGGTAGTATGCGAATTGCCTAGCTTCTTCGACTCTTCTTCCTTAGTTTTTAGCACGTCTTGCACTACCTTGATATCAGACTGACGCTGTTCGAGGAGCGTCTCGCTCTTCGCAAGGTTGTCAAGAGCAGACTGGAGAGCAGACCCATTGATCTCCAGGTTCCATTGTTCATGGCGAAGTTGTGAATCGTACTCTTTCTCGACTTTGAGCAGTTCCTGCCCCAAGCGTTCCCTTTCCTCACGTTCCTGTTTTGACTTCTGAGACAAGATCTTCGATATGACGTGCCAGCTCCTCTTGTCGTGATCGGTGCACAAGAATATCTTGGTAAGTCTGATCATAGAGGTCCTGGAGGTCTTGGAGTTGCACCTTGAGTGTGCCGACTTTCTGTGGATAGCTAGGCTTAGCGAAAATAGCCTGGTGCTGTTGTCTCTACTCACGTCCTTGAGGGCTGCTACAAGTGCCTCAAGCCTTTCTCGCTCGACGGCATCGTCCCCACGAAGACAACCCGATTCTTCCTTGATATGGTTGTTCTCTTCTTCTAGTAAGTAGACCTGATCACTCAGTTTCTCTATCTCACGGTTGGCGGCTTCAATCTCGGCATCCTTGTCAAACGCTTCTTTCTCGAGGTGTTACAGAGTTGTTTCAAATTTAGCACAGAATTCATTGGTGTTCGCTTCCAGCTTGGAGTTGTTAAGACGACGTTCCTTTGACTCTGTCTCGCGTTCCGCAAGTGCCTAATGTAGGGAATGAGTGCAACGTTTCTGGTTGATACTAAAAGGGCATACATCACGGAGTTCCTCCACTTGGCCACGAGCTTCTTCAACTTCTCCCTGCCATTCTTCCTCGACCACCGCGACAATCCGATCATGTTGGGCAATCAAGTCCTCGATCTCTTTATTCTTCATTTCAATCTCATCTTCCCTTAAAGAGAGCTCGATCATCGTTGCGGCCAGCTTGTCGTGCAAAGAATTGAGGTCTTCTTCTACAGCTTCCCATTCTTCCTGCGCTTCCAGCACCTGTGCCCGACTTTCACTACGTTCAACTGACTCTGCCTGTCTCCTGCGCTGAATCTCATTGATCTCCAGATTTAGATGTGCGATCTCATCCATAAACTCCTCTTTCTCATCTTCCCTCTGTAGAAGGAGCTCGTTCTGGTCTTCTATCCGACGTAGCGCCTTGTTCTCTGCCTCAAACTCCTCCAGTATTTGCTGCCAGCGTTCATGCTCGTTGTCTCCTCGTCCGTCATACAAGCCTTGCTTCTTGACAATCTCACGGAGCCGTTCGATTCCCTATCACGAGAACTTGCTGTACCACGTTCCTTTTGTGAACGCTCCAACTCGTGCTTGAGCTCCAGCACGAGTCGTTTGAGTTTTTTGAGCTCTAGACCATGTTGTTGCACCTCGACTTTGAGCGACACATTTTGTTTGAGAGCCGCGTCCACCTGGTCAGGTGCAAGCTGCGCCAACCGCTCCTCCAAAAAGTGCACGCGCAGCTTGATGTTGAAGTTTTCTTTCTTGAGGTTGTCGATGTGCTAATGCAAAATGTCCCATGCACACGCGTCACGATACGTGTCAAATTATAGAATGAATGACAATCATCTTTTCTTGATCACGGAGGGTAAGCGTGACACCCTTGTTGCCGCCTGGCGTCCCTCAAGCGCGTTTACGGTTGGCCACGGGCGTGTCTGGACCATCCCACTTGTGTCCTGGAGTGTCCAGGAAATCACCCTCTCCAGTCTCGTCTCCCTCGTTGTAACTGGAGACGGCTACCCACCTCAATGAAGATCTGGGCTCATCTATTTGCTTGCATATACTGATCGGGACTTGTTGTTCTCGCGGTGAAGGAGTGGAAGGCGGTGCAGAGGACGGCAGTCATTTGGGACGATACAGAGAGAATCCTGTGGTTCCTACCCGGTGTCACAGACGATATACAGATGATATGAAGGTTCGGATCGCAAATCGCACCTCGATTGGAGTTCGCTCGATGGCCTCAAGGTCAGTGAGCTTGATGAGTGACGGTCCTTGCGTGCAGCTCACGACGCTGATCATTTTCGTCAATGTAGCAAAGGATTTCATTCGCCGTCTCCGAGTTCAACCCTCTCCATCGTCTGTCTCTCTCTGCTGCACATCAGCACCCCTGGCTGACCCAATCTACCCCTGGTGCAGGCCAGACCGACCATCCCCAGCAAGCGGTCGACAATCTTTTCTCGCTCGTGTCCATTGGCACATCATCTCTGACGTCCCTGCCCAATGATGAACCGACAGACGTGTCGTTTAATGAACCTTGAGTGAGCGCTGGTCTTGAGTAACTTCAGCTAGACCAAGCACTCGAACCTTTACAGAGAAGCGGTGGACATGTGCCCTTGCAACGATGGAGCCTTATCCTTGCGCAAGCAGCCGAGGGCAATGTGAATCTGCCTGAACCATCGTAGCAGATGCTCGACATGGCAGGTGCGGTCCCTGCGCGTGCTGGGAAGCATAAGCTGAACGAGCACAATCCACAGGCCCCCAGTGCTATAATGGAGGGCGGGGACGAGATGCAGAATGGTGGCGCGCGGAAGAAGGGCAAGCAGGCGAGGTCAAGCGACGTGGACGATTCCGCCACGGGTGGTGATCTGTCTGTGGCGCACAAGCGCGGAGGGCATGGGCATGGGCGTGGGCGTGGGCGTAGTTGTCATGGGATGGTGTTTTACCCGGAAGGGACCAACATTGAGAAGGCGACGCTGCCAGTATGGTTCCCATTCGTGACCCGCAGCATCAATGCATTCATTGACCGCCACCGCGAGCTCAGGTCGAATGCTTCGAATATTCTCGTCCGCCTTGGATGAGCGACGAGTAAAGCTCTCCCAAGCATCAAACAGTATTGCAGATGGTGAGGTTGAACCAGGTTGGAAAATCGACACCGACGAAGCTACTGTATGATCAGTCCATCACACACCCAGTGAGAGTCACCCATACCAGGTACTTTCTGTATGAAGTCAGAGATTTCTTGACCAATGACGCACACACCCTCAAGTTCCGTGACCGCAAACGTTGCTCCGGAGTAGAAATACCTAACATAATTTACTTCCTTCTCAAAACCCAGTTTAAACTACAACTCACTGCAATGTGTCACCAGACAGCCTGACTAAAAGTGCAAGGCTATCCCACGTCACGAGAATGGCATCGTTCCCGCACCATTCGACCTGGTTAACTGGTCCCTCCGCACCCATGGTTTGTGCATCAAATTCTGCAAGGTTGCGTTGAAAGTCGGTCGAAACAACCCAAAGAAGGCCATTGAAGTTCAGGAGCGCTAACAACTTGCCATTTGGTGATGGCGAGACCCTCAGAAATGGTCCACGCGCCACATGTTGGTCTATACTCTCCAGGTTATCGACGACGAAGATTGTCGTCTCCACCGAGAGCAGCACTTCGACATGCCGCGATACGATCGGGTGGGATGATGGCCCATTGGGGTGGCTCAGACAGTCCTATGATCCACCGCTCAGTCCTCCCACGCCAAATGTATACAAGTCACCCACACACCAGGATTCGCCAATGTGAGCGGCTTGCCACCCTCCCAGTCTTTGATCTCCAAGAGTGTCAGGGATCCTGTCAGAACAACCAGCCCATTCTCGTGAATCCGGGCATCTACAATACCCATCTCTGCTGCCTCTGATCCAAGGGAATGTTGTCGATAGTCGCCTTGGAGGTTGTACAAACGGTAGACCCCTTCTTTGTTGATTACTACTAACCGTTCATCGGTGGTCCATCCAAATTGAATTATTCTTCCTTGATCCACTGTCCGCTAGCACATCAGCATTGTCTCCAGGAGCACAGGGACAGCGAAATGAAAGATATCCATGTTGAGTAGTAGTAACCCCTCTCCCGCAGAAGAAAACACTTGTATCTGGAACTGCGAGAATGCAGGGCCAGAACGCCCGATAGCAATGATCTTTGAACTATCCTGCATGAGCGCTGTAAAGGACAGTCTATGAATGAGCACACGCAGTCCTGCATCACAGTAATCCAATCAGAGCACACATACCGACAGTGGGTCCGCCATTCTGACACCCAGCAACAATAAAATCATTCAAGTCGGGTAGTTTCCCTGGTATAGAATAGAGCTGTAGGCGTTGGTAGAACATGTTTCCTGTGGGCATTGCTTCCCAAGTGGTCGTCGGGTGCTCGACTGCGGTGTCCATTGCGTCTCTTCGTGCGATGTGTCAAGTCGACAAATCCAAGTCCCAGCGTCGTCCACGATGGTTTGCAAGAACGAGCTCCCTGTTGAACAAGCCAAGTCACAAGTCACAAGTGCCAGTTGAGGTTGATGTCTGCTACTGGTACACTGTATACGGTAATCAATACAGCACATGGACAGATGCTACAAATGAGTATAATGGATCTATGTAGTATAGGATTTTATAACACACGCGTAGGATACTGAGTCTATGGATATAGTAAAAAGTCAAGAGAATAGGTGTGCAAAAGGCTACATGTAGAAAGAGGGTCCGAGGTGCCTTGAAATTAGGAGAGATAGTCTAAGTGTAAATGGAAATTAATAAACTGAGATAGGGATGCGTGCCCTCACGTCGTCTTGACTGAACAGGACAGAAACATCGAGGCAATACTAGGACAATGAACTCCAAATGGATGGCAAGCCATCGGTTGACAGAAAAACTGGTGAAATAGCACATTTGGTTGCGATCGACTCGGAGTGTGTTCTGTGCAATAAAGATGGCTTGTTGATTGTATGTTCGGATGGTCGACAGTCCCAAGAGTGTTTCAGAAAACCAAGTAAAGATGGGTGACCGCGAGACTGTGTCAAGTCGTTTGAGTTCACGTGAAGTCAAAAGGTAGTACTTGAGGAGACATGAGAATCAGAAAACGCGGAGAGCAAATCACCCAACTAACACTGCTACTCGATAATAGAACCATGACAGAGGTACGACAGCGAGAAGGAATGGAGGGAAACTAAAGACAGTGACCAAAAGAATGGTTGCAGTCATGACACCTGACCTGACCGCAGTATGAATGACCTAGGTGAAGTGAGCGGGGACGAATGTTGCTGATGAGAAGCCTACTCACTTTCCCAAGAGCCACATCGACGACATGGATGTCGCGAGAGAACAAGTTCAAGATTCTACGGATCCAGTCAAGCTGCGTAACCAGCAAAGATCAAGAAACGGTCGTACCTTCCAGTAGGTGTCATTTCAAAGAAGCTCAGCAGTGCATTCATGACCGATGTTAACATCTATCAAGTGTTGTCATTGACCTATTCCTATCAAATCAAAGAAGCATACCGTATTGTGCAAATACTTGGAACTCCTCATCGAACACTGCAACCAAAGCAATGGTCCTCCCACAGCAGACATCCCAATCGACAACAAGTTGAAGAACCCATATCTGAGCAGATACGGGTTACTCAAGCCCGTATTTTCTCCAGACTTGCGGTTGCTCTCACCCCATAGACGGAGCATAAATGTGGCCATGATCGACAGCACCTGGGCCAATACCATGGCAAGCACAAAAGATGAGAAGCCCACCTTGGAAGCCAGACTAAGGTACCACAAGTAGACATCTCTTTTAACGCATCCCTGTTCACTATGTTCCTTTGACGACTGAGAACCAAAGGTTCCGCGAACTGGTGGGAGACGTGCGATCACTGCCTTGGAAAAGCTAGCACGTCTCCCGGCCTTCTCCACTTCAGAGTCAACCTCATCCACAAGAGTTGCTTGGTCACTCGTTGGGGTGCTATCACCACTTCGGCCTGTATCTGTCATAGTGTCTGATGCACTTTCTGTATCAGAAGATCCATTTGGGGAGTGATTTCAACTGTAATACAACACCAAGAATAATCCACCAGTGTGACGGGCAACTCACATGAGACCACAAATAGCGCCATCAGGGTTTAACATGACCTGTCAATATGACCTGCATTCAAGGATAGTGCCACGCCGAATATATACCAACTGATCGAAACTGTGCAGAGACACTATACTGTTTGTAACAAGGATTCTGGCCTTCATCGCAAGGAGACCTTGAGGACCAATGACATTGTCTTGGGAGGTGTCAGACGACCTTTAGGTCAGTAAGAACTAATTGCACACCAAACACATGACGGGCAACATGCGAATCGACGGCTGCCAGGACATCATTGAGGAGAACTCTAAGGTTGGGTATGAGCATGCAGGAATGCCAACATCACACTTGGACGACTTACAAATCGGCTCGGGAATACACCGCACATGCTAGGGCAACACGAGCACGTTGCCCACTGCTCAACTACAACCGAAAACCATTAATGAGGTACTACTGACGAGACGGAGAGCTTACTGTGATTCCTGCAGCATTACATCAATTTCGGACCATCACAACGCCTCTCCATCAGACTCACCTTTCTCACCGACTTCTGTCATATCGCCCTGTGGAAGGGCCAACAGATCGGGCTTTAGCACACAGGCTGGCGTAGAAATAAGCCAAGACTAGTTCGCGTCAAACACAAAAGTACATACCTTCAATAACGAGGTTATAAAATAACGCATCGTACGCATGCGAGAACAGGATATTGCCCTTGCGTAAATGGTGCAAGCGATTGGGTATCGTAACTTGTGGTTTGGCGTGACAGTTCTCACAGATACCTAGATTGATCACGTCAATATAGATATCAGAAAACTAGGACGATATAAACACGCACCGCCTGCAGCCACACCACACGTAAGGCAGTGAGCACTCTGAAAATACTCGTCAATCTTGAACCTGTTGGTGTGTGCGGTTCGTCGCTTTCGAGGAGAGAGTATGAGCGGGTCCCGTTCGTTTACCGTGATCGTCTTTGGCGTCTCGTCGTACCACGCGCGAACGTCCGCACCGACGAGGTTGAAGATACGCTCCAATGGGGGTATTAGCACCTTTGTGATGTAATAATATGCATCAATGCACAGTCGCCTGGGACAATTGGTCTGCATTCGTGTTTCATCACATCTCGACAAGATCAGCACCTGCCGATTGGACTCTTCTGGCGTGATGGCCCTGTCCACGAGTCGCGAATGTGGGTCACCGCGTATGATGACATGTGGTACACGATCCCCATACTGGGTCTCATCATTCTCGTCTTGCAACATCCTCTGTGCAGCGACTGCAACACCAAGAGGCGGCGGTCCCTTGTCACTAACAACTAATCGCTCAAGCCTCGCTAAAACAAAGATCAGGACAGTTTCGTTACCTGTTCGTCCCCATCCTGACTTCCTCGGCAAAGGTAAAATCCTGTAAAGTAATCCTGTTGCGCAAGATTCTCGACCACGTCTTGTAACAGTAACTCTTGATTTCGCTCAGGTCTTGCGTACGGAACAGAATCCTGCAACAATCAATCATAAGCCTGAGAGAGAAAGCTGTGGGCCACAACCGACTTTAGACACGTCTCAGTTGTTTTTGCCTGAGCCGGTACACCGTCACGTCATATAGTTTCAATGCCCTTGGCATCGAAAATGGGTTCGACTTGGTCTGGCGTCTCGTATTTGAATCCAACATATCTCTTCTTCGCCATGAGCACGCATGGCAGGTACACCTTGCTGCCCACATGAATCTCGCACCAAACATGGTACCATCGCTCACCTTTTCAAACTTGAGCTTGATAGGCAGCAGATTCATCGCCGTGATTGTGTCCGCAATCTCATATCCAATCCTAAAGGCCTGTTCCTTGGTCTTGCCCCTGAGATAGATGAATACAGAATCCGTATCTCCATACATGACCCTCGCGCCCCATTTCTCAGTACTATCAATGACCACGATCGCCTAGGTACATGGAAAGACGCGGGTAGCGTGGACAACTTTTTAAGGAATTTGACCATGCACCTTTTCGAGCGTCTCTCAACCACTCTGGACGATACTATCTGCAATCTCCACTGCAAACATCCATCCAGAATATGTCGTGCCTGTATACCCATACGTGACATTGGCGATGTACTTGAGTCCGAGCTGTCGGGCATCTAATATCTGGGTCAGTGCCTGTGTGCCAAGGTATGCATGAAATGAGATCCGGATAGGCACAGAACAATGTATGGCCTACTTTATCACTCTTTACCCCCTTCATCGCTTCCTTGACCATCACACGGGTGTCCAACAGCTCGGTCAACATCCGACCTAAAAACCTGTCGAACAATGGGCTTGACGTACATGATGCCGTTTGGCGCAACTGAAACGGAATAAGTGATGCCTATGAACGCATTGTGCGAACCTACGTACTTGTAATGTGTTCTTGCAACCTACCCAAAAGTCCAGCAGGAAGATTAAGATCGGTCACGCCGAGCTTGTTTCGACCTTGAAGGTTAGCTATGTGACCCAGACACGTCGAGTAACAGTAATTGTACACAATCATAATGGACGGGTAGGGAGATTGAAAGTCGAGAACGAGCAGAGGGCCATTGTAAAAAGCTGAGAGGGGTTATGATAAGTGGCATGCACTCTGTGGCATTTTGCTTGCCGACCTGCAATCATGCTGGTTAGCGATGCAACGGTTTCGACGTTGGAGTACACAACATACATCTTGTTTACTTGGCAAGAGAAAGACAAAGCTCTCTGGCTTGGCAATACAAAACATGAAAGACACCACAGCCACAGGTGATGACGGAGCAGAAATCGACTCCAAACACCGGTGCAAATTCACTGCAATCAGCGCATCAGCAATCAATCCTTGATTCAAAGAAACGCCATCGTCCACGATGACCTAGATTTACGCAGTTTTCGTTGTTGTCTCTGCTTCCTTGAGCATCTCAAGTGTCATCACAGTACGGTCGCCAAAGTATTGAAGGACTTGTGCAGTATGCACAGGGCTTGAATTCGCTCTCATACCAGGTCGTAAGCATAGGTGATGTATAACGAGGGACCCTTGATGCAAGCCGTCAATAACAACATCTTCACCATGACAAAGCTCTGACCTCTTACGTAGCAGATGAAAGGTGACGTTCTCGAACGAATAGCTGCCTAGTGTCTGCTCACTACGCATGATCGCCAAACATTGAAGACATGTCCACCAGTGACCTTAAACGTAGTGTTTGTTCTGACACCCCATTGGTCAGTTCCGCTCCTCGTCAGGGAGGTCAGCGCTCGTGAAGTCAATTCAGCAACGTCAAGGCCTAGAAAATCAGCACTTGTGGCGATATAAGCTAGTGAACGTCCTACCATATTGAGACCCACGGGAATTGAGGTATCCCCATGACACAGCCTGCACTTCCCACCCCACGACGATGTCTGGGTCCAAGTTAAGAACAATATCAATGGCTCGATTGATCGGCTCGAGTTCGTCCAAGACCGCTTTAACCGAATAGCCACATAAACGACGAGGATCCAGCTGTGAGTTATCGACCACAAGAATCCCTTGGTCAAGTAATCCAGTATGCATGCTATCGTCCCCAAATGCGTAGAAAAGGGCGACGATTTCATCCTGATTCGGGTCGGGCTGGAAATCCCCCCTAGAGGGCGCTGTACGACTTCTTAAATGGCTCGAAATGAAGAATAAATGAAGGCATACCAGATACTTCTATCAACAACAGAGTCATGTGTTGGCCTTCACATGTTCAGCTCAGAACATTTCACCGGCAAGGAGGCCGACCCAAAGGTACGTGACGGTGTTATCCCTGCAATCTGGTCAAGCAGATAAATCTACGGAGCTATCACAGAAGAACAACTTACCTGTGAGTGATCTATGGTGGGTCTGCTTGGCTTCAATGGATTCTGCTCTAACCATTTCTTGATCTCCCGAACGCTCGGGGGAACACTGGCATACTCCCATCCACTACATGGCATAGAGAGCCGTGCGCCGCATGACGAAGAACGGATGTGAGTCTCACACGCTTGCCATTCCTCAAGGGAGTCGAGACCATTACCCTTGAGACGATAAACAAGCCCTGCATATTCTCTTAGGCCATCAGGAACGTCGATTTTCTTGGAATAGAAAGGATCACAATAGATTCGACTTGGCAATTTGAGTTCCTCCAATGTACTGAGGAGCTCGGATGTAGAGGGCGGATGGGGCGCATATTTGAAGATCCGATAACTTGATGCTCGGGCCAAAGACTGAGATGAGTCGGATTGTGACTTGTATGACGCTCTTGGAGGGGATATTGGAATCAACAGGGAGTCACGTTCTTCAATAGGTTCTTGTTCGAAGGTGCTAGGGATCGCATGAACAAATAAACTGTCGTATATAATAAAACATACGGTAGAATATCTGATTCTTCCTCATGGGTCAAACCTGGAGTATTCTCGTACGTTCCAATAGTGGTATGTCTAGATGCTCTTGGTAGCAGATCGTCATTGTTGGAACACTGATTTCTCGCACATGTTTACTGACGCATCATAACAAATTGGAGTGGAGACAGAAACGGATGTAGAGATGGTATCCTTCATAAGTTGCATGTTATCCGACGGTTTTGGGGTGACGAACGTCCTGTGATCACTGTACCAAAATCGGGAGTTGACTAAAAGGTGGGATTCCTCACTTTGGTGTCGAGGGAGCACCACAAGTAGACGTTTGTCGACTGGGGTGCCTTTGTAGTCTAGTAAAATTATCAGATGAACAAAGGGAAGGTATAGTTTGGTCTCAACTTGGCGGGTGTCACTGCATCGGCATCCATAGAGTGACTTCGCGATTGAGTTTATGACTGTGCCAGGGCATTGGCAGGAAAAAAGTTCAGAGCTGGTAGTCGATGACATAAAATTAATGTTGACATAGCACTACCATAGGCTACAGTTGCATAATGTATCAGCCCACTTGCTACTACATTTAGTTCAGTCAAACATGTTCTACATGTGTGAACGCGGCGTCCTCTTGCATTCTCTCTGGTGCTGTCGAGGAGCTACACACGTTTGCGGCCCGTCTTACCCATGTTTCCGATGCAAGATTGTCCCTCTTCGTGTTCTGCTTGGCTACTGGCACTCTTCCATCATGGACCCCATCCTACACGATCTTGGAGAACATGTCTCGATGCTCCCGATTCATCTGCCGCCGTCTATACCCATTGTGTCCAACATATACGGCACTGTCGTTCCTGTGGGTGACGGATTGACGTTTCAAGCAGACTACTCTATGAAACACTGTCGGCAACCGGTCTTATTCTCTTGGGGTCTGCTCAAACTTGAACAGTGCTTGGATGCCTCCTAGATTGATGCATGCATTGACATCAGTCCCCATGCAATCTGCTTACCAATGGTGGAGACGACGCTGGCGCCATCCTGGCAGACTCTGTACCTAGCATCGGTGGTGAGAGAGACTCCGGCTGACAGACGGCCTGGCGCAGGTATACCAAACGACTGTCCCTGTAGACTGGCAGCGCATTTTTGATGAAGGCACTGCTTGTTCATGCGTCATCAACTTGCTGCCATCGTACCCGTTTGAGACTCAGACATTTTGGCTACCCTATGTCGGATCCATCGTGCTCTCTGTGTGAGCCCAGAGCCAACGGCTCAGCATCAGGATCTCGACCACACACTGTTGTCTTCCTGGTCTCAACTTCCGTCCCAGCAAGATGGGAACACAGCCATTTTCGAAATGTCCATCGGTCGTCTTGCGCCGTATCTGGAAGGGCACAAGGTTAGTGGTTATGCTCTCTGCCCAGCGTCGGTGTACCTCGAGCTCGCGCTCACCGGTGCTGTCCTCACGCAGTGTCACATGGAGTTTGATTTTGGAAGGTGCATGCCCATGCTGGGGCCATGTTGTGTGCCATGCAATTCTCACGTCCGCTCGTGCTCCACAAGGACGTTTGTCTGGTCATTCGCACACACGTGACCATCCACGAGGATGGCATGGGCGCGTTCAATATCACCTCTAGATTAGTCTTCTCGCAGGAAGAACATGTCCACATGCTTGGGGATGTATGATTCTCTTCTGTCCGGGAGACAACATCAAACCTTGCGCTTGAGCTCTCCAGTATATCTCGCCACACAGAGGTGCTGGAATGCAAACACACACCAGAGGTGTTCACGACACACACGGTGTACGAGGTGGTGTTTCCTCGGGTTGTGGACTATGCCGAGGACTACCGTGTGATCCAATCGCTCACTGTGAGTGGAAACGGGGCTTTTGGCGTCGCTCATGTTGTCATGTCCAGTTCTCTGGATGTTCAGCCCGTCTTTCTCGACATGATACTCCACATGGCTGGTTTCATCATGAACATGCGTGGCAACACCTCAGATACGTATGTATGCGCTGGCGTTTCCCTGCCTTAAGTGCTATGCGATCTGGTCGGGGACAAAGGGTCGTACACCATCTACTGCAACATTTGGATCCCGTCACGGGACATGGTCACAGCGGACATGGTCGCCATCCAAGAAGGCAATTGCCCATTGTTATTGCGCACGTCGAGGGTGCCCAATTCCGTTGGGTCCAGCCAACGAGGCTGCATCGTGGCCTGGCCATGGCAGCGAACCCACGGGGCCAGAACCGTACGCGGACGGACTCAAACGTGATCATCACACCATTGTCACCCCGCAGCGTCATCTTTGCTTAGTTGCATTCCAACACGCATAGCACCTTGTTTTGCAGTGCCAATCTCGGTATGGACAAGACGGATGTCGACGTCGATGAGTGCTATATGAGCTGTAGCGTGCTGGCTTTGCCACAAACGCTGGTGTCAGAGCGCAGTGTGGTGTACGGCCGTGTCTGTGAGATTATAGGAGGCGTGCTCGGTATCACAGAGGGTGAGACGGTGTTGGACGATGTCGATCTCGCTCGGTCTGGACTCGTTGGGGTCTATCGAGGCGCAGCGGGCGCTGAGAGTGGCGTTCAACAGACCTCTGCCCCATACGCTCCTTACCACGTCGCCCACGCTCTCTACACCCCGTGACTTTTTCGCAGCTGAAGTGGATGGTGGTGATGGGTTGGAGGGCAAGATTAATGGTGGGCGGTTGCCAGGCGTTGAGTTGGTGTCACTGCAGCAGTGTCCAAGGAGTGCACGTCCTCGGCTTTACCTCATGCATGACAGGAGTGGGCTGGTGAGCAATTATGAGCAACTCTAGCCGCTGCACCGGGACGTGTGGGGGATCGGTAATCCTCGCTTCTTTTGTGACGTCCCATGGAGACGCTCAACGACACAGCCCATGCATACGCGCTGGCGATCGAGTAGCATGCCAGGGATGCCTCGTTCATGCTCGGAGGTGCGTCGCACACACCCATGTGTGACTCTGTGAGGTGCTCAGCTGATGTGTGTGCAGGCTGGTCCTTTGGAGGCGTCGTTGCATTTGAGATGGCACGTATCCTCGACCGTCGTTGTCAGACGCCCTCATCCAATAGGTGCTCGGGAACTTAGAACGTGCTGTAGAGGCGTCCATGAAGGCGCGCGTCATGAGGCATTCTCAACACTACACGATGCTCTTGGAAGAGTGCATACCCAGCGCTGAAGAGGTTGATGTATTTTTTACGTGCAACAGCAGGGTTCTGTCCAGACGGTGTGGAGGGTGTTCCACCATGGTTCCGCCGCGAGCGCGATTTGTCGATCATGGCGCCTTGGCAGGACCTGGTTGGACACTGTGCCGGTCTGGGACATTAGCTGGGCGCAAAGTTGGCGTGGATTCGCACCACACGACGCACCCTACATGTCGCACCGCACCGCACCCCCCCTTTAGTCCAAATCCCCGACTCCCACTATATAGTGGGAGAAGGGTTTGTCTGTCACGTAGATATGTGCAGGCACCAGTCAAAAAAATTGCAGGCACAGAAAACTCTCACACTCTTCAACCAATTGTTTTCATTAAAGATTTGCCTGCAATCTCACAACACACCTTATTTATTGCACAACACTGCCTGCAAAAATTCCCTCACTTGCTCTAAATGAAAGGTGCTGAGAGAGAAACCTGTGTGTGAGCAAGTGCTAGGCCAGGTGTGCTGCGTATCCATGAAACAGCATGCTCCTAATTAAGTGACTGTAACCAACTGTAACCAGCTGTCGTCAGTGGGGTGTTAATATGAAACATCAGATTTTCCTTATCACTTCACCCACAGCTTTCATCCCTGCCTGTCCAGGTTCCTCACGATTAAATCATGCCTCGATTGCGACCACTGCTCCACAGCAGCAGTGGAGCAACTGTAGGTACGCCACAAAGAGTGACTCCAAGTCGATGCAAATGCCCACCACACACTACCCTAGTATGTGCTATTGCCAATGACAGTGATGATGAGGGCAGGAATGGTGTGAATGATCACCCCAACAATGGCAATGATTCATGGCCACATGCTGCCACTACTGCAAGCTCCCTTAGGTAATGGCGGCAAGGCAAGCTAGGACACAGCAGACATGCCACTACTATCCATGAGGGTGAGGGCGTGTGAGGGCAAAGACAGGCTGTGATGAGTCTGCCACCACTACGAAGAGAGTGAGGCGACCATTCACATTACTAACACCAGCTATGGCAACAGCGACTAGGATGTTGAAGTGTACTCGCTCTAGCGGTTACAGTGCACTGAAACTCCATCGGACTTACAGCGGTTCTATCCCATAACCATATGGAGATTACGCGTAGTCCATCACACGCTGCCATACCCTTATGGAATG
>JBBPTN010000359.1:0-20341 GCA_038094075.1 Xerocomus spinulosus | reverse complement strand
GCGGAGCGTTGAGAAGAAGAGGTAGTCCATATTGATATACCTCGATATAAGATCAGTAATGTTGCCAAACGAGGGTGCACATCTTACTTTTCCCCCTTTTGCAAGTCCCCAACGCCCGTCGGTAGCTTCATATTGTGACGGGCACAATCAACTGTTCCCACACCCGTCGCAGACAATCCTTGATTTGATTTTGTATCGGCCATGTTGACGGCGCTGTGACTGGAGCAGGTACTTTTCTGTGTAGTATGTCAGGATGCAAGGTAAAATATCATAGGTAGAAAAAAATACCTCTTGCGCAACACCGGCATGTTCCTCTAAGTACCGCTTATAAGCGCCGTCCTCGACAAAGTATCCCCAGCCTTTGCTAAGACTGGGATCGACGCTGTCCTTCGACACCTTTTTCCGTTTAAGACGAAAATTGGCATCGATAGCCACAAAGAGTGCATAAAGCCATCTGCAAACATGTTAGCAACCGTTCTAAGGATCGATCAACAGAAACTTACGGTTTATCGGAGCAGAGAATAGCCTCATTGAGGTTTGCTGGAACATTCTTCCCAGGCTGGGGGCATGCGGGACAAACAACGGCACATTCGCCTTCACCTGTACTATTAATCCCACGGGGATCGAACGAACGTCCAGAACGCTTTAACATCTTCAAGTGTCGCCACTCACGAGACATCCTGAGGAATGCCTCGTAGCGATTCTATGAGGAATAGAGCACAGTTAGTAACTAGATCCCATGGCTGATGAGACGTACCTGAAGATCAAGGATGCCTGAATTATCAACGAGTTTAGACAATGTGTTGTAGTACTCGTATGCAGAGATCTTGGACTCGACCGAGAGGAGATGGAACTGCCTCAAGACTTGAAATGTTGCGGCCGTTTTCGGTCGCGAACTTGTGGCTGGAAACCAGCCAAATCGGAGGAGTTGTTGAGAGTGGCTAGTTGCAGTTTCGCAGTTGCAAAAGTCTAACGAAACAGAGTGAATACCATTATCATGGATGACAAGGAAAATGTCCGCAAAACGGCGTTCTGGGTTGAAACACGCCGTGCCCGGCTGGTGGCCCAGTTGAATGCGTAATCCGAGTTCCTTAAGGGTGCAACGCTCAAAGAAGGAACCATTCCATTTCTAGAAATAGTCAGCCTGTGCTTGTTCTGTAAACCACGGCGTCGCACCTTTAGGATGTGCAGAGGAGTTCTTTCATGACATGAAAGAATGCAGGCTTTGCACAAAAGCGCACTGCCAACACAATCCTTGCACATATAGCATGGGTCGGGCTCTGTGCACAAAGCACAGGTATTAGAGGTAGCGCATTCTCTGCTTTCGAGGCGTAACAATTCTTGGAGGTACATTTCTCGATCCTTGATCCAAATTAATAGAGGGTGATCCTAAAAAAACAACATCCCAAAGTTAAAGAATAAAAAGGAAAGAGATGGAACACGGACGCCAGCCGTTTGCTTGCGTGGTTGGGTGACAGGGTCAATTGGGTCCTCATTGTCGGACATAAGACCAAAATTATCGTCTTCATCAGCATACAGAGGCTCGTCCTGGCTGTCAGGAACTCTCACTGTGAAAGAATGTGATGAGCAGTGGGAAGATTTAATGAACTGACGTGTGAGTGATATGGAGCCATCACTCTGGGCTCGGTAGCTTGCGTGGTCCCATTGCTTCAGAGTAGAGGAACTCTCGCGTGAGAAAACGGTCATTGCTGGCTTTTTGGTGCGCTTTCGCTTTAGGCTGCGCTGCTCCTGCAACCTTGCAAACGCAGCCTGAGCCTCTGCCTCCACATTGGAGTATTCCATGGTCGTTGAGTGTGAGCCGTGAACAGTCAAGAATGGTATTAGCAAAACGTTTGGACCACGTTTCATCCTCATATACCAGATCTGAGAATCTCCACTTGAGATTCACATGGCAGAGTGATGATAGGCAATCGATAAACCGATTGGATTACAGTACCATACGACTGGAATGGACTACTTAGGTTTGTTCCTCCCAGACCTCCTTGGCAAGATGCCACGCTGCCTCCCGGTTGGGCCCAGGACGCCACCATGGCTCATCGGCTCAACCTTTGATGAGTGTTAATGAATACAAGTATTTAATCATTCGCTGAATGGAACTTACTTTTGGTTTGCGGTCCTCCTCCATGGCGCTGGTAGCAACCATTGACGACCTGGCTGGACCCACAATCTGCTCATCAGATGAACTTGAGTAGTCGGCTGGCCTCGGGGCAACTCTTCTGCGCTTTGGTTTTGGCTCGACATTGATCTGAAAGCTCTACGTAGTTGCTATGGTTAGCTGCCTCATAAAATGTTAGGAATGCATACGATGGGGTCACATGAATAGTGTTGGTAAGTCAGCGTGAGATTGTTGAGGACTAAGTCGTGCGGTAAGACGACCTTCACAGTACTCGTTGGCGTCTTCTCTGGCATAAGGGAGGTTGATGATGATGAGGGGAACTGGGCAGATGATGGTAAGGGGGCGATGGCACAAGGACTTTAAGGATTTTTTTCAGATGATAAATGCAAGGCAGCTCAGGTGTGCGGCAACGTTGTACACATCGTGTTGTCATAGTATTATCACAGCGTCTTGAAATGGTTTTTTGTGATACTTACTGAGAGGTCAAACGATCAGATGATGGTGAGACGCCTGGAGATCAAACACGTTCAATGGTATAAATTAGATCAGAAGTATATATTGTCTGCTCAAACTGTGTGCCACCCAATCGGAGAGTGGCCTCTTCTAACTTGGGAATCATATGGTTAAACGAGGCCACCGAGGTGGCAAGGAAGATTTTCAATCGAAGCCTGCACTGGCAGAATGTTAGACTATCCAGAATATATCTTTATTGTACCTCTTCATTACTAGATAGGGACTACATCTGGCCGAGACTGATAATCCAACTTCCCTGAGCGATGTAACTCCACCACGTCATCTAAATGAAGTAACAAATCCTCCATACCGTGGATAACTTGTCGGACACGGTGCATCGTCACTTCGATAGACTTCAACTTTTTGCCGACTCCATGTACCTGAAGAATGGCAGCGTGAACCGTGTGGGCACGATTTTGCAGCTCTTCTGTGCGTTGAAGCTTGCGATCGAGCAACTGTTGAATATCTGAGACTGAATGGCCGTGCAAGAGCATCTCAGTTGTCGTGTCAAGGAAGCTGGCCAGCGAGCTTTCGACAACATTCATGAGTGCCATCTCTATGGCCTGAACGTTGTCAGGTTGAGTGCTGCAAGACGTTCATATGTAGTTTCAGAGGGATGGAATTGTGAACATGACACTTACCGTTTAGCTGATTGGTGAGGCGGTGAGTTGGTGCTAAGTTCCAGTGTGGTGCTGGCAGCACGACGGGTCATCAAGTCAATTATATTATGAGGTGAGGTGAATACATACAGTTGTCGCTCTCGATATTTTCTTTTGTTTCGTTCACTTATGCGTTTACGATTCCTAGATGATCATGGAGAGTCAGCGAGGCGAGTGAAAAGAAATGGTCGGCATTACTTTACGTAGTACCTTTTGCTTGATGCTTGTTTTGCTTGGAGCTGTTCTGCCAGGGTATGATAAAGTCGAGGTCTACCTGGCATAGCGACGAAGAGTTGAGTAACAGATCAACGTTTAACTATTAGGGATGACTGTAATCGGAATCATCAGCTCCGAACTTCCGACGTACATTTTGTACGACTTTTATCTGAGAGTTATTCTATATTTTGTCATTGTAACCGTATTAACACACTCCTTAGCATGTTTAACTCCGGTCTTTAGATGCTATGATTGATTGGAAACTATTGGTACTCCAAAATATTCGAGTTACTTTGTATTGTAGCGCTGATTGTTTCTGCACACTCTAGTGCATCGTCCATATCTTTGACTGTCATTGTGGATAGTTATGCGTCATTGCTGAACAGCCCCCACAAATGACAACTCTCTGCCAGGCACACTGGGTACATATCTATATCACAAAGCAAAAACGTGGTCCCGGCATATCTGGGTAGGTGCATACGTGTGATTATCATGTACTCGACGGATCTCAATGTTTTAGGGGTCAACATATTGAAACGGGATCGTGGGATAATTATGGGTGCCGGGCCTCTCCAGCGACCACACCCAGCAGGCGTCCTTCCACAAGTCGTAACATGCTTTCCTGTTGTATCCGTCTCATCCACTGATCGATTAAACAGGTCCAATGCTTTCCATTGGTTTGGGGGGCATGTCAAGCCTAGCGACACTGGCTTCGACAGCTTATCACGAACTCTGGGGGTGATGTCTTCCCGATACCTATATTTATGTCTACAAGAGTGGTATGTGCCGTTTCCTAACTATTTTTTCTTACCCTCACACTAACATGGCACCGGCAACTTGGACGACACAGGAACAGGCGACCTTCCTCCAGTCGCTTATGACTGAGTACCTTTCTCACACAGAGGGGAAGGATTACCAACACTTCTGGGTGAAACTTGACACCACCTGGTTTTCGAACTGGCCCGAACGCGATTCAATGTTCCCTGGGGTCCAAGGGACACTTACGCCAGAGCAGGAAACGGCCTTAGGGAAGGCGATCGATTCCCGAAAAAATGTAAGTATATATTAGTCCATGTCGAGCACTACTGATCCCTACTTGCAGCAATTACGCACATGGTTCCGTTGGCGTACCAACGCTTCCCGCCAGACTCGCATTCAAAAGAAGAAAACATCGGTATTCGAGCAGGCGCTGGATCCAAAACCTTCACGGGCACTCAGCGAGCCAGAGCTCTACTCGCAAGAGTATTATGCTGAACGTATCAAACCCCTCATCGACGCTGAGCGAGATGCTGGTAATCTCTCATCTCGAGGGGAGATTCTCAGCGCCACCCGCAAGTTTTCTAAGGAGCTCCTGGAGGCAGCAGAGGACGACGTTAAGGCTAAGATCAAAATGATGTATCAACTCCAGAAAGAGAATCCGAAGGACAAACTAGACAAGACGCAGGATCCAGTCACTATCCAACGGTAAGCACCTCAGTCATTGTCAAGAGCGGAGGTGACATTCCTCTACAGGGCGATTGATGAACTGCCATTCGCACTGGCAGATATCGCAGCACTAATCCGACGCCGTTGTGGTTTTGCTGTATCCTTTATCTGCGCAGGACCGGACCCATCGAAAAACTGGGATATATCGTCATTATCGTGAGTGGTCTGTCTATGTATTTCAACCATCATGACTGATCAGGTTTAACTACACTGCAGCTGTCATCCAGATGTGACCCCACAGGGCCACACTTTCGCTCACCGTTATCCACAAGAAAACAATGCCATGCTCTCGGCGTTTCAAGCTTACGCTGAGACGCTCTTTCGTAAGTTTTTCAACGAGTACACTATAACACTACACTAATAATATATCTTATAGCTCTAAGTGAGCGGAACCCAATGACGCGATCAGGCCCAGACGACAATGAAGGTAACGGGGTCACGGCCAAGCCAGAGGAGGGGGAGACCGAGGCAGACGCAGACGCAGACACTGAGGACGCTGAGGACATTCAAGCAGGGGGCGTGGTGACTGGGGAATCGCGTGACTCCAATGAGCTGTATGGCGAAAATTTTCCGGATGAGGATCTGGGAAACAAGGCGGCTGAGGAACAAGGAAGCAGGGACGCGGAAGGGCTCGATGTAGGTAATGCATCATTTGACTTTGATGATGCATCATTTGGTCTAGGGGACGCACTGTACTTCGATACCCAAGCGTCGTTGACAAATGGGATGTACGGCTCACAGGTGATATCATTTTATTTTCGTTATTCCCTTACACTGACATGTTATCAGACACAGGCCAGTACATCGGCCAATGCCATTCTCGCTCCCATAAATTCTATGGACTTTGGGCCTGCGATCTCAGACTGCTCGCACACCTCCAGATCTAGCAATCTGGAGATCTTTTCAGGTTGGGATTTTTCGGGTGTCGGTGTCGGCCTAGACTCGTTCCCTCCACTTCTTACCTCCAATGAGCGCTCGACAGCCACTGATATGGATACCATCGAGCCTCATTTGCCACCACCTCTGATGGTACCTGTCAGCCGCCAGCCACCTGCGTGTTTGCTCCCACGTCCAGTGGAACCCGTTCGCTACTACCCACCTCCGAAACCTGTACCGAAATCACGAACAAGTAGGAGCAAGGGCCGTCCTACGACTGACCAGTGCACTCCCGCATCTGACCCGCATCTACCAGTACAGACGCCCCTCCCCCCCATGTCTATCGCACCTCAACAAGATCAGACGGTCCAACCCCCCAGCCCATCTGCAACACCTCGCATATCAAAACGCGTCCCGAAGAAATCTACGCGCAACGATACCGCAAATGCTATTGGAAGTAGTCGGACAAGTTTTATTGATCCAGGTTCATGCGTTGGAGGTGAGGGCAATACAGGCATGCCGCGTCAGCACAAGCCTGTCAGCCGAAGACCAAAGAGAGATGGCGATGAGTCTCAGAACCGCTCACCCAAGTGCGTGTTTCCAGCTTTGTAACACTGTTTTGACTCACTAATTTGAGAAGGAAGCACAAGGCGAAATGAATCTTGTCGACTGATGGCGAGGAGTTTTTCTTGCTAGTGTATACCTGTGTATTTTTCACTTTTAAATGATTAACAACTTGATCTTTCCCGCTTCACCGAATCGGTTAGTGTTAGAACTGCTTCAGAGTGCTTCGGATTGTCGGCCAAGTTATTCAGTTTCCTGAAGCATGTGCAAGACAAATTACGATTACTTGTGTGCTACATTCATCAAGCCTTGCACATTCACACCACCTGGAATCTACATGACACTGCCCATCATCTGATTGCGGATAGCAAGTATGACTTCCTGTAGGTTGATCTCGCCATACGGTACAACAAGACACTCCTCCATTACAGGGGGAATTCTGTGAAGGGTGTCAATCTCGCCAGTGAGTTTTACGCTACTGAAGTGTTCAAGTACGTACCCAAGTGTGCGCAATACATGTCTCAAATGGTTCATCACCGCTGTCCAATCCAAACAAATCACTGCCTCCATGGATAACGGTAGGGTCTCTCGCGCCCATGCTATTTCAATTGCAAGGTTACTTGTTTGCAGCTCGCCGTAGAGTACTGGACGTGCTTACCATAGTCGCGTTCCGCTTCAACCCGCTCGGCCTCACTCGCAACGTAGAGGCGCAAAATGCGTATGCGTAATTGTGATGGTGTCTGTCGCATAAGGAGAATGATAAGAGGCTGTGTACCAGAGTCCATGGTTTGAACGTTCACACCCCGCACTCATAGCCAACCTCTCTTTATATTCTACGTAGGAGCGACAATGCGAATCATATTGATGCATCACCGTCCACATGACGCTCCGCCCCTACTAACAAAAGTAAATGTCTTACTAACTCTATCCTCTTGGAGTGATCAAGGTTCAAACTTGACATTCCGACTACTGATTGTGTCCAGGGACATGGTTCCGTCCACATGTTGGAGGCGCATCGAAGCGATGCATTACTAGTGATGCATCAGTGATCCGCCGCAATATTTCTGACTGCCCAAGGCATCGGTTTGGCCCGTTTGGTGTGCAAGTTGCACCCAGTGAGTTCTGTTCATTTACGCTGAGATGCTATTGACTAGGTGAAGGTCAAGAGGGGCGATGGAATGGGCCCAATATACGTTATCTGGCATCATTGGTAAGGGCAGTGATGCATTAGGCGCACCACCGGGGATCTCGAAGTTTCCTAATTAGTATCGTCAGGACTGGGTATAATGCATCATTTATGCATCACTGACGATTACCATGCGCCAACGAGAATCTCGAAGCATCAAATCACGACCCGCTTTAGCACTTCCGGAATAAGGTATCATGCATCGTTTATGCATCATCCAACGACCGA
This sequence comes from Xerocomus spinulosus, assembly GCA_038094075.1. Lineage (NCBI taxonomy): Eukaryota > Fungi > Basidiomycota > Agaricomycetes > Boletales > Boletaceae > Xerocomus > Xerocomus spinulosus. The sequence goes on along the minus strand of JBBPTN010000359.1, from coordinate 12,477 downwards.
ATCAAGAATGCCTCTTTCCTATCCAAACAGATTGTTCCTGAGAAGCTGATCAATGGACCTGCTCAGCCGCTTTTGTATCCGCCAAGACTTCATTCAAGGGACCCTAGTTCAAGTTACTAGTCGTTATAGGTGCCTTCTCCCGCGAAGCCGAACAACAGATCTGCGCAATGTTTCAAGCAAGGGAATATCCACTCAAGGTCGCACTGCAAGCGCCCTCTCCCAAAATAGGCAGCAGCAACAGAGGCCTACCATCCGTTCAAGAGGGTACGTCTGTGACTACAGTACACTGGATGCATTTGCCATGGTGATTCTATCTAGATGAGCTTGCCACCATTGGCCGACTGGACAATGCGCGCGTCAAGAAATCATGTGCTAACAAACCTAGGTATTACAATGATGTCAAATATTAGCGGATATACCCAGGCCCGGCCTTACTCGTGGGTGATGCATCAATTTTTTTGGGGAGTGCGCCCTGACGCCAAGAAGCCCCGCTGAAATGATGCATCAACTTGTAGTGGCGCGGTCCCGACGAACGGCAGACCTCAGTCGGGTATGATGCATCAATCGCACCGCGACAAAAGGTGCGCCTAGAAAGTAATGCACCAATGATGCATTCACTAGTTTGTCGGGTGACATCTGCGCTGCGTTCGTGATGCATCATGATGCATCATGATGCTCAATGCTTGATGCTTGCGCGACTGTCGTGATATTGCATCACATAGGCAACGGTAAGCACAGTCATTCCATGCATCAATCTAACAGTATAGCCTGGCCCTGAACACGTTGAACCATGTATCGCTAGCGATTCAAGAGTGCTATTCCACAGATTCGGCTATGCATTGAAAATGGAGATTAAAGGCAAAGCTATCCACTGGGAAACGCACAATAAACGAACCACACGATCTGCACCACATTTTGAGTGGCAAATGCATCATTGTGCATGATTCAAGTGTAGATTCAAGGCACACACAGAACGTCAGCAAGAATCGGATCCGATTACCAATGCTCCGCGAACAGGGTTGGGTTCCGGGGACTATGTTGAACAATAATTAGAAGAGACAAGGGTCAGAGGCACGGCAGAAAATCGTGGCGCTGTGACGGAGATAACAGTCGGTCGTCAAACACTGGGAGTCATACGTTGTTATGGTCCATGTTTGCCATGTAGGGTTGATGGTAAAGCAAAGACTTGAAGGAGTAATTTGAAGGGTTCACTTCATCCTTTGTTTCTAGTGCCCATGGACGTCATTGAAATAGAATGCAATTCTGCGAACATAAACAAGTCGACCATGTAGAGGTGGCAAATAGGTTTACTCACATATCTAACGATGATCCAAACGGTCGTTCATATTACCCGTTGCAAGAAACCAAGTGATCATATCCTAGAAGACGTGGTGAACTGGTTGACTCAGCTCGCTGTCATCGAGTTGGTGATCCTACTAGACTTTTTTTTTTAATCCTTGTTTCCTACTAGACTTACATTCAGATGCACCATAATACAAGCAAATAATTGTGTAAATCTGCTCAAAGTAGGACTCGGAGTCGGCAATCGCAACGATGGGACTGTTCTACGCCTACCTGGAAGATGTCCGTAACCGTCAACCTACCAATCAATGTCATCACTAACCTGGATCCTGACAATAAAACAGAAAAGTGGTTACAATCACCATAATCTCATCGCATTCATCGACCGCGAGGCAGCTGATGAGTGGTGGCGGATGATATCCGCTCCATCTAGCCCCTACGCTACAAAGATCAGACGAAACTCCCCCCAGTTTTACGCCCAGAATGACGGACATTACGACAACGTCGTCTATTTCTTCTCCCACGCCGAACTGCCTGAAGCTGGAGAATTTCATCGAAAGATGTACTTCTGTGGAAATCTTTCAGTCACTATTTCTCCGGTCGCGTTCACAGACCACATCAGTGGTAAATGGTGAGCTTCAGCATGATAATCTGCGGGACGTTCATCGGAGTTACCCTCTCCGACAGGTATTTCATACGTTCCAAAGCCGATCCCTGGAGTCACTGGTACCTGCGCATCAGTGGTCAATGTCTCGTCTGTGGAATCAATACCTGTGACGCTGTCCATGTGTCGAGCGAGTATCGCACCAAGTTTTGCGTACGGGCCCACGACCTGGAAGAGGATTCACCAAGTTCCGTTATGATCAGAGGAGACGAGATATCCATCACAGCTCGCAAGGGCTGTACTCTTCATGTCGACGATGGAGGAGATCTGAAAGGGACGTCGGACTATCAAGGTGACACGGACCTTGTTTTTGATGATCTCAAGAATAGGTTCATTGCGCGCGCAGAGAAACAGACAAATGGCGAAATCTGGGAGTATGTAGAATCGGTAGAGAAAGGTTCCGGCGAGATTTGGGAGCTTGTCGATTGACGGATTGAGTTTAGTTCGACATGAATGTACGTTACGTGTTGGGGCGCTGCGTTCCACTGCCCAGAAAGTGATCCAGTCTGCCAGGGGGCATGCCACACATTAGTGGTATCATCTTCGTTTGCCTTGTGATGAGGTTTTCGAAATATGCTACAGTAAATAGATAAGACAATCAATTCAGTAGAAAAGTATATAGGTTCCAGCAAGGTTAGGAGATGAATCATAGTCTTCTCGGCCTCATCGTCTGGCATGACTTACCTCCACACCTGTCACTCTACAGATTTCAGTCTGTATCATGAAAATGTTTTACGCCTACCTCAAAGACGTCAGTCACTTTCAGCTCATCAATCGGACTCACCACTGACAGGTTAGGGTAACGACAGGACCAGGCAGATTGCTACCGTTACTTGATGATGTTTGTCAACCACGAGGTGGCTGATGATCGATGAGTGGTACAGAATGGTATGGACACCACGTTACTGTAAACGGATTTCGCCCCAGCTATACACCCAGGACAGCGCCACGAGCAACAATGTTTCGACTTCTTCTCCCATGCTAAACAGTTTCATCAAAAAATGTTCATCACATCAGTGTTTCATGACAATGGAGTAAATCCCATTACAATTTCTCCAGTCAAATTCACAGATCACACCAGTGGCCAGGAACGCCTTTCCAACAGGTATTTTCTTCGGTCCAAGGTTGATCCCTGGAGATACTGGTACTTTTGCGTTGATGGCCCTTGTTTAGTTCGACGTTATCTATGTATCCACAGAGTGTCGCACCTAGTTTTGCATACGAACTTGCAAACTAGCCAACGATTTTGAGGCACCAGAGGACTTGGTCATGATTGGAAGGGACAGGATATCAATTACAGCCCCGAAGAACTAGTGTTCGTATCGATTATGTGGGAAATTTGAAGGCAACGAACGAATATCAAGGTGAAACGGACCTGACTTTCAATGATCCGAAAGGTAGGTTTATTGCCAGTGCCCATGAGGATAATCTTGTGTTGGTGGAGAGGGTTCAAGGAGAGCTTTGGGAACTGGTAGTTTGATGCAACTAGCCCTGCGTACGTTGTACCATGTATTATTAGCAACTCAAGAGTGCTGTTCCTCACCTGAAGCAGTGAAGATGCAACAGTTTCAGCTTGTATGGTTTGAATATGAAGTTCGGAAAACACTATTCAAACAACCACATCATGTCTCAAATGGCAACTGGTTGTGATCTCAAGATGTGTTACTTATGTGTATGAGTTGGCAGGCATAGTTTAAAGGTACTCACAACATCAGTATTCTGTGAACATTGTATCAGGCTCTCCAATAACTGAGGAGCACAACTAGCACATTGGATACTGGAACAGAAGCTAAATACATAGTGAAAAAGCAATGATTATCATACCTGGAACAGAAGAGCACGACGTTAGGAAAGAAAGAGAGAACAATACATTGTATGGTTTCAGAAAGCAGCTGACCAAGAAAGACTCAGGGGGTACGGAAGTGCACGGACCCAACTCACGGGCCCGGACACGTAGAAGCCATGACACATTGGGTCGCGTTCTCTGGAACTGGATTGAATAAAATTAGGCCAGGATGATGGGGCGAGCGTCGAAAGCACAGAGAATCGTATGGTTGATGTATGACAGTAGCTCGAAACATCCACCCCTGAACCGCATAGAACGTTGCTTGTTCCTCGAAGGATTGGAGTGATTGACCATCGTCACATCAGTTGTTTTATCGTCCTGTAAAGCCAATAAAGACGACGTGAGTCTTTCAATTGACCGCAAATCACTGACAAGTTGGTGACCCGTTCAAGAAAGGATTCGGCTACTTCCGGTGTGTTTTGTACTGTACAATCAACTTCACAAGGCTCACCTGCGATGGAACACCTTACTGAGACGATGCAACAGTCTACAAATGCACTGGGAGTGGATCCGTAGTGTTCGCAATGTTTGGAAGCTGACAACTTTCGATCCTGAAGAGAGTCCGACTCGTCAAGTCAACCGGTCATGGCAACATGACCACCACTTGTCGTTCACAGTATCGAATTTTCCATTTTCTGAAAATTTCCTTGCCCGTCTTCGTGCGGCAGAGCTGTTGTGCACCATTGGTTGCGATGTGAGTGGTCCATAACTTAACCACAAAACAGGTATCTAAATAGTTCCTGCTACTTTTGATTGGCAAGAACTCTCAATCAACCAGTTCCCAAGCCTCGCCCATACCCCTCCCTGCTGACTTGATATACTCCCAGACCTCGCCATTCACTTGCTTCTCCACGCGAGTAATGAACCTGTACTTGAAATCTCCAAACCGCAGGTTTGTTCCACCCTGATACCCTTTTGTTGCCCTCAGATTCCCTGCGTCATCAACGTGGACGGTGTAACCCTCGGGAATCATGACAGAGATCTCATCGCTTTCAATCATGACAAAGTCTTCCGGCACCCGAATGTCGTTGGTTGTATCGCGAACTTGTATACAAAACTTGGTGCGGTATTCGCTCGATACATGGACAGCATCGCAGTTCGTGGCTCCACAAACTAAACACGGACCATCAACGCGAAAGTACCAGTAACTCCAGGGATCAGCCTTGGATCGAAGAAAATACCTGTTGGAGATGCGTTCCATCTGACACGATACCACCATGTCACGAAACTCACCATTGGCCACTAATGTGGTCTGTGACTACAATAGGCGGAATTGTTCCTGCATCTGTGTTGCCGATTCCTGTAAAGAACATTTTTTTGAGGAACCTCTCTGGGTTGGGCAGATCCTTGTTGGAGAAGAAAAATATGACGTTGAGCTGGTGAGTCTGGGTATAGAACTGAGGGGAGATCCGTTTGACGTTTCCGGCGTAGGGACTAGGAGGGGTGGATATCATCCTCCATCACTCATCAGCTGTCTCGCGGTTGGCAAAGGTGATGATGCATCGCCCATACAGATCAACCAGTTCCTACACCATGGGATTTAGGTCAGTAGCATCCCTCGACTTGCGAGTGAACAGGAACCACTGACATCCTTGAGAAAGGCATAGAACAGTCCCATAGCAAATTCAAATCGCTGGTGATCGTGACTGTCTCGTACGACTCAATATATGTGGATTCACTGGCTTGGTTATCGGTGGTCGTCGACCGAGGAATTGAGGTCGATCTGCGTCACTAGCCAAGGTCTATGAGAAGACGGTATGTCCACACTTTGAACGTTTTTTGTGCGATACCCGCACACGTGATCGCGAGCTGCCCCGAGGGATTGGTTTCAAGGCAGTTTCGACTGTGCGCCCACGAGGTAACATTCAAGCATGTTTCTGCCACTGGTTGCACTGGGGTATCAAGATCGTCATCATTGGCGTGCTGTGACATGCCAACGACACCGTCGTAGATGTCTGGAATGCGTCTTCTTGCTCGACCCAAGCTAGTGGTCCAGCGGATGTAGGCAGTAGTCTGTACGGGTAAGTCATGCTCATAGCACACGACACAAGTTACCTGCGTCATCAATGTCGTCCTCCAACGTGTCGCACAATCGATCTTTGTGGACACGTAGTAACAAAAGGTGAAATGAATATACCTCAGAATTCTTATACAGCCGCTGACTACATACAGTCACGCATGGAAATTGGATGTACAAGGACGTCTGGATCCCTCCGTGTGTATTAATATTCTTGTTTGATCCTCCCCGCTGATCTCATAACCTGTTTTAGATGACGAATCCTTTGATAACATTGGAATCCCGCATCATCAGCGATTAATGTTGATGGTCGAGTCGGATCAGTGAGAGCACTGGTATCATGATGTGAGAGTGTCCTTTTTTTAAAGGCCTTCCTTGCGATGAGCCCAAGTCACCACGACAACCTAATTCGCTAGGAGGTATTTCTTTGGAACTTTGATATCAGTGACGCCATGTGAGTGACTCATTTTCCGTGTCTCCGCTCTTTTCTATTACAGGCACCACAACGGGTCATTACTTTTCCCTCCGTTGGCCGCACGCGTACAATACACATTCGTTTTCCCTATCCCACGGGAGATCTGTTACAGAGATGATCTCCACGAATCCAAATTCAAGTTCCGGTCGTACCATGGCCATCGCTGAAACTTGCATCCCATGTCCATTCATTTCTTTCCTGAAACACGTTCTTTGCTCGGCAGCCTTGCCTTGGTGAGAAGGTGGTTCAACGTTGGAAACACTTTGGACAGCGTTCGCGGGTAACGATAGGAACTGTCTTATCGGTGTCTGGTGCGAAATCGTCTTGCGGGTATGATTTTCGCCGCCTTTTGCTCACTCATCATCCTTGCTCTCGGACGTGTCGTTCTAGGTATTCATCGCGTCTTTTCTGAGCCACGGAACCCACGCAGCATGCCACCTTGACGATTCGCACTGGGTGTATTGATAGCTCGAATGGTTGGTGTGACTGCTGCAAAGCTGTCGGCTCATGCGTTCACCCACTGACTGACACGGGCATTGTGCGATGCACCGCTCTCGCCAACACGCGTTACAGTTTACCTTGACCGAGGTCGTGCCGAATCGCGCCTGTCGAGGGCGTCTAGACGGACGTCCGAAATGAATCTTGCCAACTTTCCGATCTGATGGTTGCTGCCCCGATGCCTGCGTCTGAGACACGACCCATATAATATAATATACCCCGCATAAACGCTGTTGAAAAAAAAATTGGACACTGTCCCGTGGATGACGTCATGCGATGGACCGTGGTTCGCTTTCTGATCTCGCTGGGCCATGGTACCCACCTCATTCCAAAGGTACTCTTCTTATTTACAGCACCTTGCGACGAAAAGGGTACTCTTTTGTGATCATGCTCCGTACTGAATTCTCAGCGCTGCATTGACCCTTGTACGAGTGGGAACCGCAAATGCTGCATTTCTGATCGTCGTTTGTCCTCCCTCGCAGACATGTCCACAATGTGCACGGCGACTTGCCAGGTCGTCATGGTACTAAGCCCATTCCTGCAAGGTGTGTCTTTTTGATTTCAGACTCCACTCCGTCTCCAAGTCCGCACTGAAGGTGTGCGCCTCTCGTCGTAGCCACAGACGGTATCCAAGGTGAGTTGCACCACGTCCCCAAAACAGACGCTCACCAGTACAACAGACGGCTTGGCAACACTAGATTGGTCGGCGTGTCGCACCGGTAGCATTCCCTCACACCTATCGAGTGCCTGGATGCAAGCGAGATCAAGTGAGTGACTCATCCTGCATACGATCGTCCGACATGACCGCTCAAGTTTACGTTGCGGTACATGATCCAGGGGCTGAATCGACACGCGGTGATGACCACACGTCACGCTCGCGCAATGCTGTACCCCAACAAGTCATTGCGAACTAGGGAGACACGATGGCCCACCTCGATGGTGGACACGATCGAGTCCTGCGCTGTCGTTTCCATGCCATCTCGCGGAACCAAAAAAAGGCTGATTCGACAGACGCGTCCTCCGTTCGGAATGCGCCGACAGCACCCTCGGATCAAGCGGTCCGTCCATCTCGACCCACATCCGTCCAGACACCTTTTGACGGATCGAACGTGATCCCGTCCGTTGCCGTGTTCCGCTCGTCGTATTCCATCTTGGCGCCTTTTATGCATGCTGGATGGAATGTGAGCTTGACACACGGTTGTCGCGGGTATCTTGTCGGGTCAACGAGGCTGTCCGTGTCAGACCAGACGCGGCCTTGTCAAGGAAACGGGTTCACGAGCAATTGAGCGTGCATGTACGAGTGGCATCATTGTGCATTCCGACTGTGCCCATGCTCGTACCAGCGAGGTCGGGTATCACATCGTGTGTAGACCTTGAGGCGTGACAGCCATGTTCCATTCCGCGGTACGGGCAAGTTCCGAGTTGCTTATCGCCAAGGGGCCCGTCGTCACGGTCCGAGTCGCGATCGCGGACACGTCTGTCGCTGGGATGCTACAGCAAGACCGAGACATGGCAGACCGACCGTCAGTCAAAACTCAGGTGCACCTCGGCAATCGTATCCACGATCGAGTCCTCCACGTCTCTATGAATATGAATGAAGAACGCATATACGACATGACAACCAGAAACCCAAATGTCTATGATCACCATAAAAAGCAATAAAAAGAATAGCCCAGGGTTAGTCCATGACCCAGTGTCTCACTGCCTGGCTAGCGCCGATCTCGGGATGCAAGAGGACAGTGGAAAGCCAGTATTGGAGCTGTCGTCGACGGTGGTCTAGAAATGCAGGACGGTAACGTGCAAAGGGTGATTTTGGAGGGAGCGTAGGCACAAAGTGTTGCAGGTGTGGCTGTGGATCGTACCGTCAGCATGCGACAGGGAAAAGGGGGGATGTGCATACTGGCAAACTCGTTCGGAGTGCGCGGTAGAGATCAACAAAGGCACTGTAGCGTTTGTGCGTGTGTATCGTCGTGCTCTGGTACGAGATGAACAAGGTGAGACAATTCAACGGGCATGTATGAACCGACCTCTTTTGTGCGTATGACGCAGTCGTACACTGAGACATACAAGTCAGTCTGAACTGGAGGTGACGTTGCATAGGGACGTACCAACGTACGCACCGCCTAGCGCATCTCCGACGTTGGTCCAGCCACTGATGTGGACGTCCCTCGCAAACGCACGGCTCTCGCCCGAGTTGTCACCGAGCCATATGTCATGCGAAAACACCGAAGGCGGGCCTTGTGAGAGGTGGAACGAGGCGAGAGATGCACCGCCGTCCGCATCCTGCAAATACACCTGTACAGGGTCCCTGAATGAAAGTAAAAAAAAGCGACGACGCACGTCACAGAGGTCGTCGTAGAACCGGGACTCTTCCTCGACGTCGATCTTGTCTGGAATGATGACTAGAAGACCTGTCGCATGTTGAAACGGATGTGATATCGACGGGCTCGAGGACAAGGCCATCAAAAAAGGCGTCTGAAAGAGAACCGGCTGATTGGCGATTCAAGTCACGTGTCTCAATGAAGCAAGCCCTCCTGGACCCTTACCACCTGGCATGTAAATGCACATCATAGTAGTAGTACGATACAAAGAGCTAAAGAGAAAAATGAAGTTAAGCCTGCCCCAAGGCAAAAACAAGCCACCAAAGAGGAAAGAAGAGGGAAAAGCCATGCAAAAAGAAGGAAGAGCTGCAAAAGAAGACCCCTGTCTTTGCCAGGGTTACGCTGTAGAGGACGGAATGGTGAAGGATGGGTGTCCGCCAGCAATTCAACAAATTGCAGCAAGACTAGGTATCGTATGCAGACCACAGTGCCTTAGCCGTTCTCCCCTAGGGCCCAGCCCCACCCGCCCATGCAGCTCAGGTCAGACTCTCCGTTCAGGGTCAGAGAGTGCTGCAAGCTCTAGCTACCGCCACCCTTGTGCCTACGTACCATTATCATTTCGCCCGCATTGTCCAGCGCCATTCACAGACAACAGTTGTAATATCCTTGGTGTGAGGGCTACATTTTGGACTGGTCGAGTTGTAGAATCACAAGTGTAAAAATTACAAACAATCGATGTTTTCCCTCCACTTTGTCACCTTGGCTCGACTCACTTCCAGTGTCTTCAGCGCCTCCTCCTCTCGCATACGAGCCAACTTGTCTGGAGTAACTCCACACAAAAACATCATAGTCCTGTTCATCTCGTCCATCGTGTCAGCCAGTGTGTGCAGAACATAGTCGCCATCAGAGTCGTCTGGTGTGGTGACCTCAAAGTTGTCATCGTTGCTTGGTGGACTGTGGGGTTGTGGCAAAATAGCTTCGTAATGCCTCGCAAAGGAGTCCTCTACCACACGGTGAAGGGATTCACTTGTCCAGCATTTGTAAGCTGCAATCCCATACATGAAATCGAAAATTATGGCAGGTGGGAGGTTTTGCGTGTTCGTTCTCTCTGGAAACAGTGCATCCACGTGCAACCCCTCAGCAACCCCTCGGTAACCCCCCCAGCAATCATGAAACATCAGAGTCTCCTGGTCTCGTAATAAATACTGGGCACGAGCTGCATTGTAGCCAGGACGCTCCTCCAACTGATGCAGTGTGATGTGAATGGCGCAAGGAGGCCCTCTTTCAATTTTTGGGATGTCGGTGTGATCCATTGCAAAGTTGGGGGTCTAAACACGCACTCATATCAAAACCCTCCCGAATACGAAACGAAAAGGCTCTGTACCTTCAAGAAAGCAATGGCCCCACGACCAAGCTTACTATGCAAGGTTTTGGTTAACAGTATTCCATTCTCAACAGCATTAATGTCCAAATGTGCGGGTGGTTCGGAGCCGTAAAGCTGGGCGCGCTTTTCAATAACTTTTGCAATATACTTGAATAGAACATCAGAAGGATCACGACGAATGATCGTTGGTATTACCTTGTTGCCTTTGCTCCTGGGGATTAGGTGGGCTGCATCGCAATCTTCCTCAGCCTCCCCTGTGACAATGCAAACCACTCCATCTCGTTGTTTGACACACTCTCTGAATCTAGCACGATGTGGGGTTACGGCGGAGGATGTGATACGGTCGTTTAAGCCATAGGGGTCAATAAATGAAAATTCATCTGAAAAAACCAGCATAAGATGGAATGTGTAATGCTCCAAGTTCAAAAAAAGAACATTTACCTGAAGGTTTATAATAGTATCTATCCCCGTCCAACTGTTATGCTAGGCCCGGGTAGGGACTAGCGTAGAGCTTGGAAAGAACGAAGCATACGGAGTTCCGAAGTTCTGAGTTCTGAACGTCGCTAAGAACGATGAGCCTATAACGTCAGCAAGAGGCTGACGAATCCGAAGGTTCGAGAAAAGACTCCAAGTCAACGTGACGAGGAGGGCCTGAGTTCGAGTGAAGCAAGAACGAGAACCAGGCGACAAACACGAAGGTTCACTGAGGATGGATTCACGCTATCGTAGAACAATGCGGAAGTCCAAGCAGATCAAGCTTGGGACCCCTTCTGTATCATACTGCGCTACTTATATGAATTATTGAGATATGGGAAAATGGAACATAAAGGGAAATGAAACTATCATACGATACGAAGGAATAATGTGATTGGGTATTGGCCTACCCGATGGAAAGTGGAAGAATGCCATGGAAATAAGAGTCCGTGTTGAAACGGACTTTGACTAAGACAGAAGATGTAAGCGTCCGTGTTGGGACGGATTGAAGTGTAAGCAAAATTGTCAGTATCAAGGTGACGGATATGTCCAATAAAGGAAAAAGAATAACACGATGAAGAAACAGGCGAGAAATCGTAACACCAACAATGTACTGTCATAATCGACTGGTGGACCGTCTGGCGTTGCAGAAAGATCTCCACAGGTTCCACATATGCTGAACAATGCGAACTGCATCCATTTGAAAGGACGGGTAGATAGCCTTTGGATTTCACTGTTGGGGATGGAGAGGAAGGCGATCTGATCCCTATCAACAGGCAGATAAATTACAACGCTGTGGACGTTTGGTAGAGGATCCATTTGAAACTCCAAAGCAGTGACCAATCCGGAAGCTTCGTCATTCCTAGGGAACAGTCTGGGGACCCCCAGTGAGGAATGGTGATATAGTAGTAGGTCCTTCTGCTATCCTGCCTATTCATACTATCCTGTCTTTCTGCTTCGTCATACATTTTCACATCAGGTTGTAAATATAAAAAATATCTGTATTTGTTCTAGGTTACAGGGAATGCATTATCTACTATGTGCGAGCGCAATACAGCGACCAGTGGCAAACGGGAGCTTCACCGTCCCCGCCGTGATGGTGCGGGGCACCATTGCACACGCGTCCCTCGCCGTCGCCGTCGTAGTCACTGTGGTGATGTGCGACCCTCATCCTTGTCGTCGATGAAGTGGTGAGGCGCTGTCGCGCGCGCGTCCGTCGCCATGGTGGTCGTGGTGTGCGCTTGCGCGTCCCCCACCCTCGCTGGCCATCGTCGTCGTTATGATGGTGGTGATGGCCTGTACGGCACCCGCCTCGCCCTCGCCGTCGTCGCCGTAGTGCTGGTGGTGCGCATTTGCGCGTCCCTCTACTTCGCCGTCGTCGCTGTAGTGGTGGTGTAACATCGCGCCCACCTTGCCTTTGCCGCCGTCGCCGTCCTGGTGGTGGTTGTAAGCCCGGTTGCGTGTCCCCTGCCCTCGCCGTCGTCTTCGCAGTGGTA
>JBBPTN010000358.1:0-20346 GCA_038094075.1 Xerocomus spinulosus | reverse complement strand
TTCGTGGACCAAGGTGACGCGTCGGTGCTGTTAAATCGAGTCTCCCTTGTCCAATCCACAGCGTCCGACTGATCTCCGCTAGCCGTTCTCGCCCCTCTCGATCACGAATGGTCTCGTTCACATCCTCAAGGATTCTTTCAGCAGATTGCAACGAGGCGAATATAGACTGTCTTTCATTAATTTCATCGCAAGGCGTGTCTGACGATGACGACGGGGGCCCGACGGCTTCGGATATCGATGAGACTGGTTCCGGAGTGTAGTGCATGATCTGACGAATGAGCAAGGGGTATCGAGTAAGACGTTGCACTGTTGGATAAACCACGATGTCGGTCAACAGTGTAGCAAACACCCTCTTTGGGGAAATGAGACGTACTAGGAACGAGCAGGTAACTCGACAAGTCCAAATTCCGCGCAGATGGGTCTTCCCGAAGGTTCTACGTTGGAACGGTTGGAATGCCACAAACGTCTTTCAAAAAAAAAACCAAGAACACACCTGCAGCTGCAAAACCAATGCGGGGTTGGTCTCCCGCATTTGCTGTAAGGTCCTGCTAGCGCGTGCTTGATTGACACAGTAGTTCTACCGTGAGGAATGACTGTAAAACAACAAAATCGAGAGTGGTCGTTGGCTTACGAGGTAAACGCTCATGTGAGGCATATGCGTTTCCAAGAGGTCGCCGATACGGTCAATATAGAGGCGACAATCTCGCTGGCGCTCCTCGAGGGTCGAAAGGAACGTCTTGTAACGAACCAAGTCAAAAATCCCAAGCACACCAACTCAAGAGACAAGTATGTCTCACCGTATTCGTGAGTAATATGTCCTCGATATTTGAAAAGATCATCTCGGTGGCCTTCTCGTCCAACATCTCGATCAAACGAGAGTAGAAAAGCTACAACTACCCACATCAGTCCCAGCATTCCACACATCACAAACGGGAAGCGGACAAGAAACCACGCACCTTGACGATGAGTTGGACATCTCGCACATAATCCGCCTCAGTGGCAATAAGCTCAAATATCGCCTCCTGGCGTTTCCGCTCTTCCGTTGGGATTCCCTCCAACGCAGACCGATCGACCAGACTCGCCCACGACGACCCAAACACCGGACTGTTTTCTCCCATACTGCCAAGGTCACCACTGACTACCGGAGGCACAGGGGCAAGCGAGGGTGTAGGCGCATGCAAGATTGGACCAGATATGACAGGTTTTCGGTCGCGGTCGGTGTTATCTGGGGTGCTCGCACGCGTATACGAATGGCGTCCGAGGAAACTGAGAAATTGAGATGTGCGACTCTCGCTACCTGCTCCTCCGCCTTCGCGTTCTCGTCCCCGGAGTGACGGTGTCACCGATGCGGCGGGTGACCTCGGAGGAGACGTCGGTGCCAACGATCCTGTCTCAAAAGACGACATCGACATCCTGCTTGTCGACGCCGACGTTGGCGGGCCGTGGACATGGGACGAAAGAGGCGAATGCCCGTGCCCATGCCCATGCGACGCACGCAACTTCTTGAAGGTCTCGTACCGTTCAAACGCGTCATCTGGGTGTATGAAACTCCCATCCGACATCGTCTTCGATTGGCCCACCCTTATCTCGGCGGTGTCAAAAGACCGGAAGGGCACGTCCGAGGAGGCCGTGTCGGTCCGCTGCAAATCGATTGTCGGAATCGGCGGGAGGTCCTTTGTTGAGATGCGCGCCAAAGTCTGTCTAGGAACTGCAGGCGCTGGACGTCGTCTTCTTGGAGACCCCGAGGGCCCTTCCACAGAACCCGAGCCTGAACCTGATTCGGAGCGTGTGATCTCACTCAACGCAGGTGCGGACAGGATGTGAGCGCGTTCTCGCTCCCTGACGGTGGTGTTGGGTGGACCATATCCGCCAAGGCACTCGTCCTCGTCCTCCTTGTCCACAAGTGAACTCACAACCAACCCGGCCGCCTCAAGCACGCGCTGTCGCTCCAGTTCGCGGGCTATCGTCTCCAGATCGCCTAAAGGATCATGTTCCTCTGCAGACTCGGACGTACCCTCCTCGTTCAGCGAATAGTACGCGTCCTCTTCCTCGTCCTCGTCTCCGTTCATAGATGACGTTCCTATTGACTCGGGTGCAATCAGTCGACGTATATCTCGTGGGGAGGTAGATGGTGTGCTATAAACGTCGGTCACCCTCTCATGGCGATTGTGACCCTCACCGTCAAAGCCCGCATGATTATCCCGGACTCTTTCTCGGTTCCGATCCACACCTGATTCAGCTCGTCCAGATAGACCCAGAGAGATATCTGCGCCAAAGTCGCAATCAAGGTCAGGTCGCAGAAACAAAGAACCGACACATAAATTTTGCCAGTTTGTATCCGTTTCCGGAAAAAAGTTTTCGACGCAAAGCATGAGTCGGGAAAAAGAGACGTAAGGCAAGGAACGGCATCCGTAATACGCAACCAATAACGATGACCAAGTGACGATCGCACGAAAAAAAACGAAAAGATATATTTCAGTCTATATCCATCCCAGCACCCAAAAGAGGAACTCAAGAGGAGTATCTCTTTTATGGCCAAGGAATTCCACTAACCCTCGATCACCTCCAGATATGCGGCGGGCACAATAAACACAAGACCGTCGCGTTCGGCCTTCCACCAATCCGTTTCAGAATGGTCGACGATAGTGAGCGTGTCGCCTTCATTGAATGTAAGCTCGTCCTCGTTAGTACTCTCGTAAGCGTATAGCGCCGTAGCAAGTACTGCATTAGTCAAAGGTTGTATCAACCTGATCAAGGAATATGAAGCGACACAGCGCACCTTGCTCCACTTTCTGCACATATGTCTGAGGGAAAAACCCGGCTTTTCTGCTCTTGACTGCAGTACCGTACCACCAATCACCACCGGACTTGGACGGATGCGCAACAATGACCGTGTTTATATCAAAGTCTACGCAATGGCATCTAAATGTTGAGAACAGAACCATGAGGACCGCAATGCACGCACCTAGATCTTCGGCTCGCTGCCCTTCATAGGGATACAAGGACCTGACGCGGATTTCTGAACAAAAGAGACGCAACGTCAGAGTTGATTACACGCGAAAAATGATTGGACGGACCACTGGCAAGGTCTACATCAGCCATAAGCTCAGACACATTGTCTGGGGCATGATCCGACACCTGGGTGGCAGGGAGTCCAGCGCTGACGCTAGCTTCCTCTTCTTCGTGTTCCTCCACAGTCGCAGGAAGACGGTCCACTTCTCGCTTGTCCACATCGGCGGCCAGTGCATTGTACCAATCTACCGACTCTTTCTTCTCATGCACAGGTGTTCTTTGTCCAGTGAGAGATACAGTAGGCGGTGGAGACGCAGCGAAGCTCGCTGGCGAGAGAACAGTAGGTGGAGATGGTGGACGAGCAGTAGCATTTATATGTGAAGGGGCTGCAATATCACCAATGACCCTTCCAGATGTAGCAGCGCCGCTTCGGTCATTCGTGACAGTCTTTTTCAACCGAGCACCACCCTGAATGGCGGTAAACAACGCACTTCGATCACTTGTGGGAGTTGGGGAAGTCTCTTTCAACTGGGTGCCACCCTGCATGGCAGTCAACAATGAGCTCCGATCACCTGCAAGGGCTGGGGAAACAATAGGTGCAGGCGGTGGTGCAGGAGCAGGCGGCGGCGGCGGCGCGGGAGCAGTAGGAGAGACAGGGCTACCAGACGACGGTGCCGGTCCAGCTGATTGAGGACGTGAGGGTAGCAAGTTACCAAATAGCTGCTGTGCAAGACCCATCCGCGTGTCTCTCGTCCCTAGTTCTTCGTCGCTGCTATCATCCTCCTCTTTCTCCATGACTTCGTCCCAATCATCGTCACTATCCTTAGGGGCAGTATGGTACGTCGTTTTAACGGGGGGTGGGATACCTGGGCTTTTGGGAGGTGGGGGAGCTGCAGGTGGTGCAGTCTGGGAGCGGAAGAACGGATTACTACTTCCATTTGCCGTCGCCGTTGTGGGGGCAGCAGGAGCAGATCCTCCACCTTCCTTCATTAACCGACTAAAAGGGTTATTGCTCGATTTATCAGCAACGGGAGCTGATGCAGGTGGATCCATTGGCGGAGGTGGTGGGGGTGGGGGTGGGGAGGGAGCAACTTCCTCGGCAGGCTCTACTTCCCGAGTGGGTGCTGACACAGGCGGTGCTGGAGGTGCTGGAGGAAGTGTAACAGACGGTCCTGATACAGTCGGCGCAGCAGTAACTGTGGGGGATGCCTTGGCAGCCAGAAACTGGTTCCTGCGTTCCTGATATACTGCCTCAGCTTTTCGCGCTTCCTCTTCCTCTTCCTCAAGCTTGCGAAGGAGAGCCTCACGCTCTTCACGTCGTTTGCGTAAGGCTACTTCACGTGCTCTAAGGGCGGCATCTTCGGGGTCTTCTTCAAGCACAACGGGAGCAGGTGCAGGTGCGGGTGCGGGCACGGGTGTAGATCGCACTGGCGGGGGTATGGGAGCTGAGGCAACCGAAGCTTTAACCGGGGTTGAAGCAGTCGGGGCGCGGGAAGCAGCACCTCTCCGCGGTGGTGGTGGAGCGGGTGCACGAGGCTTCGGTGGTGGTGGAGCCGCCTTCACTACCGGCGTAGGCACTGGGGCGGGAGCTGGGGCTGGTGGAGGAGCGGTCGTTGTAAGCGTTGGTGAAGAAGCCTTCCCTCCTATCAATGCCTTTTCAGCTTCCAATTTTTCCTCTCGCTGTTTTTTGCGCTCCTCTGCTTGTCTCTCGGCCTCACGAGCTTTCTCTTCGGCTTCTCTCTTCTCCTGAGCAAGACGGTCCTCGATAGTGGTGTCCAGTGCCGGGGAAGTATCAGAAGTAGATGTAGGAGCGATGACACCAAGAGCTTGCTTTCGCTCCTCCAACCGACGTTGGGCTTGAGCACGAATATAGGCGTGTCGCTCTTCAGGAGTCATATTCTTCACGGAAGGAGCGGGAGACCGGGCAGGAGCGGAAGGGGTTGGTGGTTGGTTCGCACTAGTCGCAGGTGGTGGTGTTGGCGGCGGCGGAGAGCGCGTCGCAGTGGGTGGTCCGTGTTCGCGTTCACCTCGACCGTCACGGTTTCGGTCTTTATCACCATCCCTATACGACCGGTCGCGGTCATAGTCCCTATCGTCTCGATCATATCTTGACGCGCTTCTGGAATACGGTCGTTCCTCCTCTTCTCGGTATCGCGATGCCGGTGAATATCCACCGCTGTCCTTACCTTCAAACCGACCAAACCGATCGTTCCTGCGATCCTGATCGCGTGCCCATTCCCGCTTTTCCCTTTCTCTCCTCGCTTCCCTCGCTTCCACCTTCTTCTCCAGCTCCGGCACTTCCTCGTGCAACAATCTCGCAAGTTCTCTTTCCAGACGCCTCCTTTCCTCGTCCTTGGTGGTCGTCCTCGGACCCTTGGAAATGTATTCAAGATCCTCTTGCAATCTGGTTATCCTATAGCGCAAATCCTCAAGCTCTCTATCGAGTGCGTCAGATGAGCGTTCGTTCGTTAGCGTATCGTCAAGCATTTTCTGTGTGTTCAATAACTGACGCTTGATCGAGGACAAGTCTGATGTTGAAGAGCTTGCGTCGTCTGCACGCGACCGAACAGTACTCCGGTCCACGTGACGGTTTCGAGGTTGGTAAAATCCACCAGGGGGTTCGACATCCTCATGTTTATAAACGGTCGCATCTTGCCTCCCACCTTGCTGTGTAAAGGAGGACGAAGAGGTAAATGAACGCTCTTTCAGACGCGAGACAGGTGTATCGAGACCCGACGGAGAACGCGCGCGGGTATCGTTTTTGAGGATGTCTTTGAGGAAATTAACTGAAGTGTCGAGATCTCGAGAAGAAGGGGGGACAAGTTCGGTGGGAAGTTCATCCGGAATATAATTTCCATTTAATCCTGAAAATATAGTAATGAGAACCACGTTAAATGAAAGATTAATAAAACCATGCACGCCGATAAATCAAGCCCATGGCAACATGAAACTCTGCCAAGTTTAGTTTACCCCGATTATCGGCATCAGCTAGCGTCCTGTGGC
Organism: Xerocomus spinulosus; assembly: GCA_038094075.1. Classification (NCBI taxonomy): domain Eukaryota; kingdom Fungi; phylum Basidiomycota; class Agaricomycetes; order Boletales; family Boletaceae; genus Xerocomus; species Xerocomus spinulosus. Next base: position 14,331 of record JBBPTN010000358.1, on the reverse strand, counting down.
TCGTCAGATCTATCAACATCCGAGCAGCAAGGTCGGGACTGACCAAATCCTCGCGAGGTCGTTCCTTTCCAGACCACTCTGTCCAAAGACCTCCAACGCTGTTTGACCGCTGATAAACCCTGTTCCGTGGGCGTCCCAGGCCCTAAATATCTGATCGTATTGTTTCTTCTCCGCCTTGCTTAGTGCCCAGGGAATTTTAGGTGCAGTCCCTCTCCCGTGTGCTTGATTGTGCTGCTGGAAGCTCTGCTGTAACGAGAGGCCACCAAATTGCTGCTGTGGAAGCGGCGCGAGTTGCGGCGCTCCTCCAGAGGTATATGGAGCAGAAACATTCGTCGGCATGAACGAACTCGACATCATCTGGAGTCGCGGATCGACAAAACCAGTGACTTGTGGTACCAATGGAGCTGGCGCACGTCCTGCAAAACCGGTCGGTTGGGATAGCAGGCCAACACCCATTGGCTGCGCTACCAATCCTGACGTCCCAAAGGAAGCAGCCGAAGGCCCACCTAAGCGACTCTGATTGATACCCAAAATGTTCGACTGCTGCTGAGGCACAGGAGGTGGGGGTGGATGTACTTTCTGCTGGTAGGAGGCGGGAAGAGGCGGGACTGGGGGTATTGCTTGGTGCTGCTGAAAATTGGATTGCACACCAGGAAAACCCGTGGGTTGTGTTTGCAAAAAGCCTGTACCGACACTCTGTGTCGCCGGAAATCCAGTTTGCTGAGTTTGCTGAAATCCTTGGGGACGCACGCCGGGAAAACCTGTTGGCTGCGGGGGAAGACCACCAAACCCTGCACCCAATCCTGGCGCGCCTGGTTGAACGCCAAAGCCACCTTGAGATTGCTGGAATGAGGGCTGTCCAGGTTGAAACGGTTGCTGGGGGTGTGCACTAGGAAACCCTGTTTGCAGGGGATACTGAAATCCCGGCTGGCCCCACTGAGACATGGTGGTGGGTGAACACTAGGAAATGAAGAGTAAAAGTGAGCTAATGGTATGCGTAGAGTACGCTGGCGTGTTAGAGTGACTCCCTGCTGCGACACTGCACGGCGATGATAGAGCTCTGATATCGTGGCAATTTTGAAGCGGCGACGGGTTATGTCCAAATGTAGACTTGTCAACGAAAATCTATTTATTCAATATCGCCTCCTCCTTTCCTCCTCGTGTTATATTACTCTTGTGAGCGCGTGCCATGCAGCTCTTGTCGCAACGACTCGATGTATACAAAAGTGAGTATGACATGGTCCAACATCGCAACCGCCTTGGGGGAGGCGTCGAGATACGCCGGATGGGACTGTTTCAAAATCCCAAAGTTCTTTTCGTGAAACCGGACGAGCTCAGCATCTGACCCGACAAGCTTCATCTGTTGGCGGGCACCATCACAATCGGGCCCCGAGAAAACAAGAATGGACCCACCCAACAATGCGTTGATTCGAGCTTCCATTTGTATGTATGTCGATTGGGGCCAACGAAATATCGACCGCTGTTCAACAGTGTCTGTCAACATCGCAGTACCTTTTCAGCAGGAAATCAACCTACGTGTTCCATGCGCGCTTTCCCAGCATCGCATCCGCAGCGATCACCTCTCCATCGAACCGAAACACCGTTTCCTTCAATCGATGCCACTCGATGATGCCCATCGTTTCTGGTACGTTGCTGAGGCCGCTCCAGCGGTACTTGGTAATCGTGGTCACCTTCTTGGCCGCCGAGGGTGTCGTGATGGTATAGTGAACGAAGCCTCTCTCGTCAGTGATATCCGTGTTCAAGTGGTTCGTGGTACTGAATATGAGGCGCATATCGGCGATAGGCAGTAAGAGCGGGACGGAAGAGAAGGTGTCTCTGAGACGTCGCTCTAACGCGGACGGGCACGGTGGTTATAGCAATTCAGGCCGATCCCTAACGCAAACTAGTGCATGGCATACATTGCATGCTGGATGCGGTCCTCTCTAGTTGGCGATCACTTGAAAATCCTTGTGACAATATTATAACTCATAGACGGGCGGTCAACAGACTGGACAATATTCGTGACTGCACGGATTCGAGGCGGAGTTCCAGCTTCCAGCTATAGTTTGCTTCCTTCGACCTTATTGACCCTGCCACTAACACCTGTGACTTCAAGTCTTCCTATCTCGCATTCCAAAGGAGAGATCCATACGGCCAGGAGTAACCGCATTACAGCAAGGTTCGATCTAAATTATATGACCTGTGGCGTAACGCGTTCGCTGCAGTTTCAAAACATTGTCGAAGGACTTGTTTGGGAGTATGGCATCGTCAGCTCCAATTCATCTTTTGCCCCTGCAGTCGGCATGAGATGGTCGACACCGGCCGTGATGGCACATTTAACCTGTTATAAAACACGGACGCGTACAAGCTTGATCTAGGGGTTTCCTCGCCGTCTCCAACCACAGGATGGCACCGCGATCCGATCAAAAGCAGCGACGCCATCGCAGAATCATGCTCAACCCTCTCACACCCATGTCATCGAGCTGCGCTTAAATCGTGGTTCGCTTAATTGACAACATTTTGGAACCTGAACACACCCAGAGTCTACAGTCATGGTTGCTGCCGCTCCCGACGCAACGACTCAACGTAAACAAAGGTCAGTATGACGTGATCCAGCATACGTAGCACTCTTGGAGAGATGTCAAGATAGGGTGGATGCGACTGTTTTCTTATCCCGAGGTTCTTCTTGTGGAACCTTGCTAGCGCGGTGCTCGATTCCGCTAGCTTCATCTGTGGATGTCTAGTCAATCATCCCGGCGTTCCCCTTGGTACGCCAACGAAACTTGCAGGAATTGTGAAGAAACATGTAACATACCCAGCAGTGCGTTGGTTCGAGCTTCCATTTGTAGGAACGCTTATCAGGTCCCGTAAAGTATCGTCCGCTTGTCCCGGCCGATTTGTCAGTCATCCGCGACATGAGAAATCCATGGCAAACGTACGTGCTCCATAGACGTTTCCCAAGCATAGCGTCCGCTTTGATTTCGTTCCCGTTAAATTGGAATAACGTATCCTTCAACATATGCCACTCGATCGTCGCCATCGTCTCAGAGACACTACTTGTGCCACTCCAACGATATTTGGTAATTGTAGTTATTCGCTTAGCCGCATCAGGGGTCGACACAGAGTAGAGAACACGGCCTTGTTCATCATACATGTCTGTATTCATGTAGTCGGGCGTAGTGAAGACGAGTTGCATCGTGATGGATATGGATGAAATCGATATGAGCGCCTGACGGGTATGTAGATTTATATCCTTGCGGCCACCCGTGCTGCGCCTGACTTCATGTGAGCCACGATCTCAGTTTTCACTTCATGCCCGGTTTCAAGATCTCTTGGATAGATTTCCCAACTACGAACTGGAACTAATAAATCGTAGCCAATATCCTCCTGGGATGGACGGCCGCCGACCCCATCGGAAGATACAGCACAAAGAAGCTTTATATCTCGCTGTGAGATAGATAGGCAACGGCGGGACACTAAGGTAGCCGGTGTGTTCAGTTGGAAGAACAAAGTAGTCGTCGTAGTGGTGTTACGGGCGTGGGAGCTTTGTCCTGTTTCCTGAGCGAGAGCCCTATACTCGTACCATTGTGACGTGTCCCTTCAACTTCACGGCATCAGCAAACGACTCGTTCGATGGAAGGTTAAGGTCGAACCTGGTGTACCGTGACCAAATACACTTGGTAACAGCGCCAGTGATTGTGCAACCATGCTGAATCTGACAGTGACTCTCCATTATGAACTGGTTTCTCATAGCACTGGAATGCGAACTTGGTTTGCTTTCGGTTGTCCAACGATGTGACTCTCCTTCTAGTGCATTGCGCTTCTACGGTTTATGTAGATTCTTGTTTTCTCGATGAACAAAGTGTCAGGGACATTGGCGGGGCTGTTCTCTGAATTGCCACTTCCGGATGCTTCGAAAGTATGTTCAGCTATCGTGACACCACTCAAAGTTTGAAACAGTTTGACAGATGGCCCCGCCACATGCGCGCACAAGACGAAGCTACGTGACTCTGCGACCCTGGTCCGCAGTACCTTCCCGACGGAACCGTGTATGGGTTGCAGCACAGAAATACTGGCAGAGGTGAGTCGTGTAAGACACCTGCTGCCAATCAGCTTTGGTCAATGACGAGAGTTCCCTACGGTTTTTCAAAGTCGAATTTCACCGGCGCGTGTATTGCACTACGGGAAAACGTGATTTGGCCTCAGGATCGCCACTCCCAGTGCCCGTCATGTTTCGGATACTGTATATACGGGCCTCCTCGCTTTTTGATATTTTGCGTCGGATCGCCTGAAAGTGTCACTGCAACCAGTCTCGACGGGGGATAACAAATTTTGAGTGACTTTGCTCCTATAAGCCACAACTTGTTCACGACTGATTTCACCCCGGCAAGCACCCCGGGCCCGGATCCGAGCCTCTTCATGTTTTCCATATGCCGCCACCCAGCCTAGAAAGTTCAGTAGTGGGCTATTTCGAGTGGTGCATCTGGTGGATTCGCATTTGGTAAAGCTTAGTATCCTCCCCGTCTCCTCGCCCATGTGGAGCAATAGTGACTCAGGGTACTGGTCGTATCAAATCGGCGGAGAACTTCCTCTACCCAGGTGAGACTAGTCTCGACCATCGTATTCAAATTCAATACTCGGAAAATCATTTCCGCAAATTTCATTGTTCCGATAGGGTCAACGCCCAGGGATCAGGGACTTGATCAGGGATATCGGGTAAACAGACCATATATATGGGCTCTGAAACTCTGGCCATGTAACGAGGAAAGTGGTCGAACCTGTCAGTTCTCATGGAGTGGCCCACCTCTACTCTCCAGCTGGTCTTGCTGGTTATACTCTCAGTCGTGATCATCGATACATTTCGACGCTTCATCCGCAATCGGATCGAGAGGCGAGGATACCCGCTGCCTCCTGGCCCTACGCCGCTTCCGTTGTTGGGCAACGCACACTCTATCAATTCCAAAGAACCCTGGTTGACATACACCAATTGGAGAGCCATCTATGGTGAGTATATCGTGAGCTGCGACTTTCACCATTTATTAACACGACTTAGGCGATGTCATGTACATTCGACTCTTAGACACGGATGTAATCGTCTTGAATTCAGTTTCAGCCGCGAGAGAACTGCTCGAGAAACGGTCCCAGACATACTCTGATCGTCCGTTCATCGCCACCGTTAAGCCGTAAGTAGGACAGATCGCATACTCCCTCGGACATTGAAGTGACGCATCGTTTGTATCAGATATGGACACGATTGCGACTTTGCATTCTCGAGGTATGGCGAACATTGGAGGTTATGTCGGCGAATATTCCACCAGACATTTCATGCCGATGCCGCTCTTTCCTTTCGTCCAATGCAGCTACAGAGAGCCCGCCAGTTGATTTCGAACATCATCGACGATCCTGATAAATATCCGTTTCATTATTCAACGTGAGCGCATCTGTTCATTTTACTCGTTCTGGAATAACGCCGACTTCCTCTAGGTTTTCTGCCTCCGTATCCATGTCTAGCGTCTTTGACTATGATACAAAACCTTGGAATGATCCCCTGGTATCGACTATGAGTGACTTTGTCCAGGCGTCCATGCCGGCATTGACAACTGAGAAGGCGATTCTGCTCAAACTCTTTCCGTTTCGTAAGTCTTGCTAACTCTGCGGGCGCATTTCACTAAGCAACCTTTCGCAAGTACTCTATGTTCCTGATTGGTTTCCCGGTTCGTCGCTCAAACGTGAGGCGAATGAGGCCACCGCATTGAGGGACAAGGCAATGGAAACAACGTACCAGTATGCCCGGAAACGCATGGTGAGTATTTCGTACCCGGAAACCGAAAAAAAGACCGCAAACGCGACTCTCTTGTTATAGGAATCCCAAGACCACGCAAATGACACCATGGTATCTAACCACATCATTCGCATGGAGAAACTAGACCCCACACACCGTGCTGAATATGAGATGGCTCTCAAGCATGCGTCCATGACCGCCTTCATCGGTGAGATCTTGTTAGTGTGGATTGTCGATATTGTCTTACCGTGACCTATGTTAGGATCGACTGAGACGGTATGTTCTCTGTGTTCTATGAAAATAATTGCTAATCGAAAACAAAGACATCCTCGGTAATCATAACCTTTACGCTCGCCATGGTTGAGAACCCTCGGGTGTGGAAACGTGCTCACGCAGAACTAGACGCTGTGCTTGGGCCTAACAGGCTTCCAGAGTTTGATGATAGACAGTCACTGCCATATATTGACGCCATTGTGCGAGAAGCGTATAGATGGAAACCTGTCGGTCCTTTGGGTACGAACATTGATTTCTTCTCTTTATCAAAGTAACTCCTTGAAGGAGTTCCACATGCGACCATCAAGAGCGACATTTACAGGGGCTATTTTATTCCCAAAGGCATGTATACGTGCGAACGAAACTATTTTGGTTGACATTTTAAGCAGGGGCAAACGTCGTCGCGAATATTTGGTGTGTAGCAAACTGTTATCATAGGTGATAATCATTGGTGATAATTTTTTTACGCAAACGTGCCACAGGGCAATGTCGTATGACGAAGATAATTACCCCAATCCAGAGGCATTCATCCCCGAACGGTATTTGGACGCACAAGGATCATTGACTGAAGACGACCCCGCCGATTTCATATTTGGATTTGGAAGGCGAGTATGCCCGGGTAGGTCACAGCACGCACTTTTCAAGGTCAGTTCATGTTCATCGACGTAGGGCGGTATTCTGCTGATGCATCCGTTTGGAGTGCGATTGTGACGATGCTGGCTACGCTCGACTTCAACCCGGCTAAAAACGAGCATGGCGAAGATGTCCCTTGCAATGCAACATACACAAACGGACTCACACAGTCAGTTCCGATGTCCTCGACCGTCTATGTCCTCTTGATTTTTTTTACTTCCTAGCCATCCGCTCAAATTCCCTTGTCGCCTCACACCTCGTGCACACATCACCAAGGAAGTTCTTGAACGCCTAATTAAATGATGGCGGTTCGAATGATCTCTGCGTTTGTGTATCTTGAATCTGTAGTTGTATATGTTCTATGTTTATTGTGTAAATAAAAACCTCGTAGTTTTGATTGTTATCATCGGACCGTCGATAACCCGACCCGGGATTTGCCTGCCCTAAGGTCGGTATGATGTGGCGAGGCAATATCTCGAGGCTTTGTAGTTAAAACGCCTCTTAGCTTCTACTCCCATCCTCCTCCTCCTTGTCCCCCTCGTGAAGCATTAATTTGCTTCTCCCCTGCGCCCGTCTCTCGTCCCTCACACCCGATGGCTTCCCAGCTTTCCCAGCAATACGCGTGTAAGCTTGATTCGACGCCACCAATCAGTCATTCATCTCACCATCCGTCCTTTCAGTCCGCGCTCAAAAGAGCCTTGGTCTCGTCGGTGGAACGCCAGATTACGTTCCTATATCTGGCTTTGTCAGTCCCGACGTTCCAGCTCGCACTTACCACTACAGCAGTGATGGGAGGCTCTTCGCTTATGCACTTCCCAGCGTGTGCGTACTGCCTCGTGTTTCCTCACCTAATTCGTCACATCCACTCAACGCCTCCTCAAATCCAGTGTGCGAATCTTCCAGGCAGAGGGTGCACAGCTGTTGCAAGAACTGAGCATTCCCAATATTATCGAGCTCCAGTTCTCCCCCCGCGGAACCTACATCTCCACCTGGGAACGCCCTGGTACGTACAAAACCATTTCAGCCTCGTGTTTACCACGTCACACGATAACTGATTTCACAACCCTTTTCCACCTTCAGTCAAGCTCGAGGACGGCGCACAGCACAAGAACCTCCGTATCTTCTCCGTCTCTACAGGTGAAGAATTGATCTCCTTCACCCAAAAGTCCCAAGAAGGCTGGGATCTTCAATATACAATCTCGGAATCGCATGCCGTTCGCCTCGTCTCACAGGAGATCCAAGTCTTCCGCCCTGCCGAATGGGGAAAGGGGGTGACGGACAAACTGAGGGTCGAAGGTGCTTCAATGGTATCGCTCAGTCCCGGACTGTATCCGTCCGTCGCGGTTTTTGTCGGGGAGAAAAAGGTTCGAATCAGCATCAAGAGTGTTTTGACGTGTACCTAACGCATGATCAACAGGGTGCTCCTGCAAGCATCAAGATCTACAATCTTCTTGCTCTTTCCAGTGCCCCAACGTGTTCAAAGACCTTTTATAAGGCTGATCGCGCGCAGATCAAGTGGAACGACCTTGGTACCCAAGCCCTAGTCGTCACCCAAACTGAGGTGGATAACTCCAACAAGAGCTATTACGGAGAAACATCCATGTATCTTCTCAGTGCGGCAGGCAATTTTGATTGTCGTGTTAGCCTCGACAAGGACGGACCGATCCACGACGTGGCATGGGGTCCCAACAGCAAAGAGTTTGGGGTGGTGTACGGCTGTAGGTTGATCTCTCTGTTCGTCCATATTATTTGTCAAATTTTTTCCCAACAGACATGCCTGCCAAAACAATGATCTTTGATCAACGTGTTCGCACGCTACACGATTTTGGTTCGGCTCCACACAACACTATCTCGTTCAACCCCCAGGGCCGCTTACTTTTTCTTGCTGGGTTTGGTAATCTCGCTGGAAAGATTGATGTGTTCGACCGCCGCACGCTCAATAAGATATGTACCATTGATGCGCCAAACACATCCTATTGTTCTTGGTCTCCGGACGGGCGTTTTCTTTTGACCGCGACACTCTCTCCTCGTCTGCGTGTGGACAATGGTATAAAAATCTGGCATGCAAGTGGCCCACTCGTCCATGTCCAGGCCATTGAAGAACTTTATCAAGCCAGCTGGCGCCCTATTCCAGTTGACCAAACGCCACCGTTTGGGCCACTTCTACCGGCCCCTCTGCCCTCTTCCAGCGTGCTCGCTGCCGCACTCACGTCCAAACCCGCCGCTGCGAAGCCTGCTGGTGCGTATCGTCCCCCTGGTGCGCGTGGACTCGCTACACCCGCAATTTTTAAGCGGGAGGATGAGGGTGGAGCACCACGGGTACCTGGCACAGGGAGTGGTAGTGCGACGCCACCTCGAGGGTATAATCGGAGCCCGAACCCACCTGGAAGTGTGCCGAACCAGAATGGCTACGGACAGGCACGACGACACGTACCTGGTGCTGCACCACGGACCCCGCCGCCTTCGGGTGACCAACAAGGCCAGGGAGGCCAGGGACAAGACAAGAAACGGAAGAAGAAGGAGAAGAAGAAGGTCGAGGGATCAGGCACGGTGACACCTATTGGAGGCGAGTCTGCACGGCCGTCGTTGGATATTCAGACGAACGGGTTGAATGGGATGACAAATGGAACGGCTTCTGAGCCTGCGATAACGTCTGTCCCGCCTACGCCGGGTGGGGAACAGCTGGATCCCACTGCCAAGAAGGTGCGGAACCTGAACAAGAAGGTGAGGGTCTTTGTTTGTCCTAGCCCGATTGATGCGATGTGGTGCTTCCCCCCTTTTTTCTGCAGCTCAAAGCCATCGAGGAACTAAAGGAAAAGGCAAAACGGGGGGAACGTCTTGAGGTGACGCAGCTCAAGAAGATGGATGGCGAGGCGGACATTCGGAAGGAGTTGGCGAGTCTCGGGGTCACGGGTTGATCTTCAAGAGTGGATGTAGCATTTCCGATTCATCTCATGACCATGTAGCACACCACTCCTCTTGTTTTTACAAATCTATTAGGTTATTGGACAACACATCGCTTTCGCTGTCATAGCCGTTCAGAAAATTCGGTAGTCGGCGCTGATGGTCCCAAGATTCCTACATGCCCGGCTAGCACATTCGAGGTATCACATTTCATACCAATTATGCACAAGCACACAAAAAAATCAGCCAACACGAAAACAGTCCACTACACGCACAACACCACCCATCTCGATCACTCACGACTTGAGCAGCCATGGCTTATTGGTGAGCGTCCAGTCGTCAATAATTTTCCAAAAATGAGCGACGACGGACTTGTCCACGTGTCTTCGGTGTGGATCAATCTGGAGATGCACACAAGAGTGTCACGTTTCGTGTCTTTGCAGATCACCAGGCGCTCACCTTGAGCTCTGTCACGTTCCAGTCCTTGATCCTTGCATTGGGTGGATCGTTGGCCCACGTGAAGTAGATCCCCTTGACTGACCCATCGTTTGTCATCCAAAAGGCGAGAAAAAAAAAAGACGGGCCCGACGTACCGTGATGAAACAGGGTCCGAGGTTCGTTCCACTTGTATGGCCGAAACTGCCATGCCTGGCCGGTCGTCATCACACATACGACCCGCTCCCATGCGTCCGCGCCGAATTTTTGGAGGGCGTCGGTGCTGTCGACGATAAAGTATCTCTGAACGGTCCCGGAGCCAGAACCATGTGAGGTTCCGGACGAGGTAACGGCAGAGGCGGCAGCGGAGGCAGTGGGGGGGTCGCGCCGTCGATCGATATGGAGGAGATCCTCGGCACGTGGGTTGCCTGCAGCGGCTGCACGCTCGCGCGCGGTGGTTGAGGGTTCAAAGCTGGGTGGTCCAGGTGAGCGTGTTGTATGCAGACAGGCCCAAACAGATACACAGGTAGGTGAACGGGAATGCGACTTACACGGCTTCTTGCAAAAATCGTTTTACATTGTACATGGTAATCAATGCTGTGGGTGACGAGGAGATCATAATGATAGGGAACATGTTTTCTGTGCGAGAAGGGCATTGGGTGAGGAATGGGATGTCGAAGCTGTAACGCACTGGCTTTACGCGCTTGCATGGGTGGGCCAGCGGGTGTGGCGGGTGTATGTGCACTCCCTGATTTGGGGTCCCGGAGCTTTTTCAAGCGTTCTGTGAAACTTGTGTGGAGTGCGGAAAAGTTCTGAGCACACAGCATCATCGTCTCATGGTCATATATAAACAAACCGAGACCTACGTTGGGTTTTGTGCCCCTCAAGACCGAATTTCTGTCTCGAAGTTCGACCTCATTTTGCTTTATCCGCTTGACTATTTCCATGTCTTGTGTGTCGGCGACATACGATCGTTTTTTCGGCGATGCAGCGTCAGTGGCATGTGAATGGGAAAACGGTTTAGGTGTGGTAGAGGGTATTGCGCTTGCTGTCCCTGCCCGACGTGGTGGCGTACCAGGGGGTGTTGTCGATCCTGTGCACGACAGAAATTGAAAACGGTGCCATCAAATGGCACCGGTATACACACGACGGCTCAACGGATACACGTACCACTCGCCAGCGGGCTTATCCGTTCCAAATCTGCGACCTTGCCTTCCAACCACTCCACAACGCTCTTTCGGTCGGTCACGCTCACGAACCCGAGGGTCAGACCACTTTCGCGAGCTTGTCGCATGTATTCGGCATGGGGTGCATCACGGTACAGCCAGGTAAGATAGACGGCCTCGAGGGTATGGACGTCTGCAGCAGAAGACGGATTGGAGACGCCCGGTTTCGTGTACCGAGTCGGGGATGACTTTGGTAGAACAAGGGCCGTGCTGAGGGAAAGGTGAGTCGCAGCGAGAAGGCTCTGGACTTGCTGGCCATCTGCAATGTATGAGATGGGATGTTTTGACTTGATAGCGTGTCTGAGGGCGAGCAGAGGGTCGCTGGTGTCGTCCATGTTGGTCGTCGATGACCAGGCACGCTGACTAATCCGTGCAGTGTTCGGTCCGAAGCATGCGGATCCTTCCTAATAAAGAGGCTTGCTAATCAAAGCGTCAACGGATTAAAGTTGTCCCTCTCCGAGTCTATTGCAGGCCAATCGCAAAGTGAGCTGGCTTTCACTCTGCTCACCGCGTGTCCCTAACAACCGACCTTTTGACAGCAGTCAGCCGGGCTCAAATCAGTCAGCATCCGCTAAGTTGATCGATAACTCGGCCGACCGAATGACTATCATCCCACGCCGGCCCAAGGATGAGGCAATATTCTACTAGGTATAAAGCATGACAGACGTATCGCAACGTCGTCGTGCTAGACTTTTCCGCTCCAATGATTGCATAGATTCGAGATTTTAGGTCAAGTGCTTCATTTGAATGCAGTCTGATCCGTCGACTGACACGCCCTAGATATCAGCACACTGTGATTATTCCTACACAGTTTGGGGGTCATTCCTACCGATAAAATGCGTATTTTTCAAAATCGAAATAAAACACAGACCCAGACCAGTGAGGCTGGTCCAGGAACGCTTAGCGATGGGTTTTCGGCAGCGACGCCAGAAGTTGTCTCGCACAATCCCTCTTCCGCGGAGTTGCGCACTCTTCACGACGAAACCGAGGTTTCAAACGACCGAGATCCAGAAAAAGGTTTGATCAGATCACTGGAATATGACGAGCATGTGGGCGATCCGCCAGATGGCGGTCTCAAGGCATGGAGTGTCATCCTTGCGTACGTCGGCTATTACCCTCTCCTTTCGTACCACATGCCAACGATAATTTTCCAGGACAGCCCTAACGACTTGTGCAGCGTTCGTACGGTTTACTTGATATATTACTCGCGTCTGAATTCATTTATGATCATTAGGTTTGGATACACCAACGCATGGGGTGTAAGTGTCGGATACACTCCGGGACTGACATATGCGTTGACATATGACTAGGTCTTTCAATCATATTACGAAGAGGTCATGCTTCCCAATGAAAGCCCGTCAAATATGTATGATTCCTGTTCATCATTGCCCGTTCGCCATCATTAATGCCTTTCTAGCGCATGGATAGGTTCGATACAGGTAAGTTACGACTGTCGCGATAACATGAGCAACGTACTGATGTTTGGATGACGTTTGTTTCTTCCTCTTACTTGAACACCGACACAAGTATGCCCTGGTCTTTTTGCCAGGACCCATCACCGGGCGGTTACTCGACATAGGATATTTCAAAGTACCATACTTCCTCGCTAGTTGTCTCATGATAGCATGCACTTTTCTTGTTGCAGAGTGCAAAGAATATTGGCAGTTTCTCTTGGCACAAGGACTGGGCGTTGGAGTGAGTCCCACCGCATATGCTCTGCATACATCCGCTCACTGTGCTTCATCTTCTCGTCGAGTAGCTTGCTTGCGGTATAATATTTGGACCCGCATTAGGAATTGTATCACACTGGTTCTCCACGCAAAGAGGCCTGGCATTGGGTTTCACTGCCGTTGGATCGTCAATTGGAGGAACTATATTCCCAATTGCAGCACAGAATCTGATCCCCGAGGTTGGGTATGTTTGACGCTTTCTTTGTCGTCATGTCGCTTATCATCAACTCGCCAGATTCAAATGGACTATGCGAATATTTGGATTCATGTTGTTGCTCTTCCTTGGTGCAGCAAACTTGGTGAGGTCTCCTAGCAAGCCTAATCTCTTGAGGCGATGCTAATGACGTATGATAGTTGATAGAACGGCGGATCCCACCTACGAATATAAAGGGGGGTATGTTTAACTGGGCTGCTCTCAAGAATCCTGCGTATGCCGTTTACTGTATTTCGGGTACAACTACCTTCCTTGGGCTGTATATTGGTAAGTTTTGTGTTTCCCCTTTTCCCCTTGGTATTTTTGGAATCCGTGAGAAGAGGTGACTGATGTGTATTGGATAGTGTTGACCTACATATCGGTTAGCGCTGTTCAAGTGGGTATCCCAGATAATTTCTCCTTTTACCTCATCGCTATCACCAACGGTTCCTCCGCTTTCGGACGAATTTCTGCCGGAATCCTTTCTGATCGCATAGGTGCGCAGTAGATACATTATCTACCAGCCCAAGCGCTGACACACTCGATTAGGTGCAGTAAATGTCATGGTTCCGTTTCTCGTTGTAGCGGCCGCCATGACGTTTGCATGGCCATTTGTAGCAAGCAAGGGTGGACTCATAGCAATTTCTGTGATTTATGGGTGCGTGTGACGATATCCTTTGTGTTCAAGTTTTCATGGTTCTCCACCCAGTTTTTCTTGTGGGACTTATGTCTCTCTCCTGTCCATCCCCGCTGTCGCAATGGGTTCCATTGGCGATGTCGGCCGACGCACGGGTATGTTTCTGGGCTTTTCTGCCCTCGGTGTACTCGCTGGGCCACCAATATCAGGGGCCATCAATTCTGCGATGGGTGGCTTCGAGGACGTTGGTTGGTATGCTGGTACGTGCTTCGAACCTTTTTCTATCGCTCTCGTTCTTATGACATGTCAGGCGGGATGCTGTTATTCTCAGCGTGCTTGCTGGTGTTGACGCGCTATCTACATCTCGGCAAGTTATCTGGCAAGTTTTGACGTTCATTTCTCTATCGACCACGGGATACGCACGCATGGATTTCAGGTTAGCATAGTAGCATCTGTAGCACTACAAGTAAATACCATTATTCGATATCACACATACTGGATGCCCTAGACTCGTTCGC
>JBBPTN010000357.1:0-20350 GCA_038094075.1 Xerocomus spinulosus | reverse complement strand
AATGATGTTTGAATAGCTGGGTGAGATATATATCTCAGAATTATGTAATTTGCATGAGTAATTAGGTCCAAGGCACAGTGGCCATTAGAAACTATAAAATTCTCATGTTATTCACTAAATTATAGATGATAGGATGATGCTCAAATAAGTGTTCCAATGACATGTCATTTTAAAATGGCTATATCCCAGTACCATGGTAACCAAATCACATGATCTAAGCAGTGATAGAATGCCAAGAGTAATTACTATCTTTCATCCTGCAAGTATTTGGTCTTATTAGTCTTATATTTCTGGCAATCAATCCATTTGTTCAAAATGACCCAACATTGGGACACTTTTTTGAGCCACTGTATGGGTTTTTAGTGTAACCTAGTATTGCACCAACATGGGGGTGTGTGAAAAGAACACAAAGGTGAAAAGAAGGAGTTATTGGTCATCCAATCTAACACCCAAGATGATGTGTCAAGACATGCCAACATCGATGAAACGGAACACACATTACCCAGTAGAAGCCAGCCACCATTTTCAACCATGTCCTTGACCATGACAGCACTATTGAATGGCCAAACATTGCATTCAGGCATTAGCTGCCATTAGGGAATCCATCCTGCCATACTTCATTATCCATCTCCAGATGCCAATAGTATTCCTAATCCACTGTACAATCCTCCTTCCAGCAAATGCAAGCATCTGATCTGCACTTGTGAGCACAGACAGATCCATGTTAGAATTGTACAGCCAATTTCCATAGGACTGCTTCGGGAATTCATGTATTTCATTGATGTTCCATAAAAGTGAAGGTCCCATTCAAGAGCCAGGTAGAAGATGTAAGAGTACAGATGGTAACCAAAATGGTGGTGAAAGTGCAGAGCACAATTACCCTTATCAACAGTGGCAGGTCTCAGATTCAAGTTAAGCAGTGTATAGGAACTTTCAGTGTATGTCAGCTGAATGTATTCCACTGAGAAAAAGGTCAATGTTTCCATTCCCGGTGTGGGCAGAGCCACTTATGGGGGACATATTGTGCCACCAAGGTCTGTTGTTGTTCCTGAGTCCAAACTTGTTGAGTAGGGCAGCTCATTTGATGCTACTCCTACTAATCCAACATAAGGTCTGCCAAGATTATAAAACTTAATGGGCACTAGGAAATTGACAAGCAATGCACCTAATATAATGTATCATGTATGAGTTTGCATTGACTGTTAGCTGCTCAGGGACTTTGCACCACAGATAGTATGCCTGCCACTCATGGATGTATGATGGGCGATCCCGATCATGCTCATAAATATTTGAAGGTGTCCAAACTTGATTGTTGTACAGCATGGACTCTGCAAGGACAACACAGTGAATTCTGATGCACAGTCTGTCAAGTCTGAGCATGACAAGGGCATGGGTGCATCATATGATGTGTGGGGTTAGCATTGTCCATGTTGGGTATGGCCATCTCGTTGCCATTGTAAGTGATTGCCAGCCATAGTTGATGCTATTGGCAACCCAAGTGATGCAAAATTCCCATCCCATTAGGTAAGCTTTTTCTCAACTACCCCCCTACTCTGCTAGGGGTTCTAAAGCCATTGACTATCATCTTCTGAGTACATCTCCTAAAATTTTTCATGCTCCCCCCACTTATTATTTACAAAAAACACTTATAATGAATACTTCAAATTTCTGTGAATTGAAGCCAGAGATTATCATTGCTTGTGAACTCCGTGAGAAAGCTAATCATTTGCAAAGAGGTTACAGATGCTGCATACACTTTCCCCCATACTTTGTCAAGTTTGACTCTGATCATTGCCTGATCCCACAGTACAAGGCCCAGGCATACTGTTATGATCACTCATCTTTTCCATGATATACTCTTATTCTCCTATGATATTCCTTATTATGCTGTACCCTGGACCATTTCCTATTGCTTTTGCCATGTTCTTCTCTTGCTTGAATCTTTCTTTGCTTGCTATGTTGTCAATTAATCTTCATCTTACTCAGACAGCCACTCCTCTAGTATCTTCTCTTTATAGATACTTAGTCATGCTTTTTCTCTTATTTTCCATACTGTTCCATGCTACACATTCCATAGTATAAATACCATACTGCCATGTACAGTAGTTTCTCATACTTGATCCGTGCTCTTACATGCATCTCTTGTGTCCTCTGAGTTCTTGTTCTTGTCCTTGTCTCTGTCCTTACCTTCTGAGTTTATCTCAGAACCTAAGTCTCTGTCACCTTCGTCTCTGTCTTGATCTCCTAGCTTGGCAGGTTCTATTGACCTCTTCATGAGAGTCCAACTGCTGAGAGGTTGTTGAATAACACAAGTGTGCATTTGACGTAACATGTACCTTTTCACACTTGCTACCAACAATCCAGATGTGCCACACATTCCACAGGTTTATCATTTCTTCTTACGCCCTGAAACTTCAATGGCATACATGGTTATGGAGTATATTGAACTTAATGCAGGCCCACATCCCTCTAAAGAGGTTGCACCAGCTGTGGAATAGCTTCATCATCTCCCAACTCCACCTAGAATCACAATTGGTCCTATAGGAGGTGGCCATGTGTTACGCTAGGCCCGGGTAGAGACTAACGTAGGGCTTGGAAAGAACAAAGCACAAAGAGTTCTGAGATTCTGGTCTGATCGTCGTCAAGAACGACGGGCCTATAACGATAGCGGCAAGCTGGCGAGTCCAAAGGTTCGAGAGAGTACTCCAAGTCGTCATGACGAGGAGGGCCTGAGTTCGAGTGAAGCTAGAACGAGAACCAGGCGACAAACATGAAGGTTCACAAAGGATGGATTCACGCTATCATAGAGACAAGGCGGAAGTCCAAGCAGATCAAGCTTGAGACCCCTTTCGTATCATACAGCGCTACTTATACGAATTATCAAGGTATGGGAAAACAGAACATAAAGGGAGATGAAACTATCGTACGATGTGAAAGAATAATATGATTGGGCGATGGCTTACCCGATAGAAAACGGAAGAAGGCCATGGAAAGAGAAGTCTGTGTTGGAACAGACTGTGACTAAGAAGAAAGATGTAAGCGTCCGTGTTGGAACGGACTAAAATGTAAGCGGAATTATCGAGGTTAGGACGGTGGATACGTCCAATAAAGGAAAAAGAATGAAGCGGTAAGTAGGCAAGCAAGAAATCGTAACACCATGCACACCATTCATTATTCAAGGATGATGAGGCACCTTTATATTTCACCAGTGTATTGACCTTGGAGAAATATGTGAACATAGTGTGTCTGCTTTCACATTTTCTTGACCATTTTTCCCCTAACCACACATTGGGCTAGGCTATCACATATATATGGAAAGAGAAACCTCCACCCATCTCCATTGCAGCAGAACAAGTTTTCTTCACACAGTCTCATATGGATCAGAGCAACTTTGGCATTGACTTGAATGGAAAAGTCTGCCTCCTTGACTTTGAAATGGTGGAGGTTCTTCCAGAGTCATTTGCTAGTTATACTATGCATGCCAGCTGTTTTGCCCACAGTGTTTCCAAGCACTTGCCCTGGCCAAAATCCAGCAACATACCTTCCATGATAAGAGTTGCTGAGTTTTTGTTTATGCTGAGCAATCCTGGTTTGGGTATGCAAACATTTATTTTATGCCAGGCATGACTCACCCTGTGGTAGGTCTTGATCACAATGGTGACCCCAAGCCAAGGTAAAGTTATGTGGTGCTAAGGCAAACCTCTTGTCATGGGGTTTCCATTCAAAAATAAATTACTTAGCTTCACTCATCTCTGCTGTGTACTATGTTGGGTTTATCCTCTCAAAATTGTGTTATATATCTAACTTTTACTTGTGATGTGCCTGGATGGGCAGGGTAAACTACTCATTTCATACTTGTTCCAAACACCTCAGACATGGGAACAAATTACCCATCTGCTGTTTGGGCACATAACTACTACAGTATCACCACCAATGAGCAAGTTGAGTGTGATCAAGGAGCAAACAGTCTATGTGTTACAGAATTACAGTATTGGGTACAAAACATAACCTGAACAACACACAGATAAAAAGGACACAAGAGAAAATATTAACAAAACACAATGGGGTGCCATGCAGTAGCTGTCAGATATGGTCCTCTGGTTCAAGGTTGAAGACACGTTATCATGGAACAGCCAAGTGACACAGTCCACAACAAGGATGTGTAACATCTCCATCAAACCTGGCCATTAAATGAGGCACATGGATAAACTAATAAGTCTCCTACCAGTATTAACATTCAAGGTTTCGATACCTCTTCTATGTGCTGAAACCAGAACGGGGCTAACGTCTGGTAAAAACTTGACAAGTCACAAGGGTGGGTGCTCGGAGCAGCTTGGTGAATAAGGATTCCTAGCTAATAGTGCTCCTCAAAGTTGGTGCAGGTTTGCACCACACCCCCCCCTCATGTATTATATAATACAATTATGTAAGCTAGTTGAGCGCGCATGCACTGCAATCAACAGAAAATTGTATTGTGCTTCTAGGCAAGCGCAAGAAGGGTAAGGTGTGTTCTGGGCCATCTCAACTAATCCCTAAGCTCCCTCACACAGTCTGAGCACATAGAAGACCAGTGGTGATAGCAAGGTCACTGTCTATCAAAGGATGGCAGCAGCAGTCCTTCCAGAGCACCACAGCATTAATTCTGTTGCTGCAGGAGATCATGTCAAGCGAAAATATGAAGGGTATGTGGTCAATTCAATTTCTATATAGTGTTAATATTTTATAGCCTTCTAAACAAGTATCAAGAGCATGCAAAACGCCTATGGACCACGGGTGAAGGTGTCAAGCCATCCACTAGTAACTCCGAGGAAGCCTCTGAAGAGTTCTTTAGCTGCTATATCTTAGCTAATGGCCCAGATAGTACAACGACTGATGAAGTATGGTCAATTTGGGGTATGTGATGATTCTCTTCTTGAGATGTTACTAATATTATATAGATGAGATTGTTCAAGCATTTCCGTTCTTTCCAACTCTTCATTGGATCTTCTCTTCCCGTCCAAATGTGACTCCCATTGCCATTACAACTGGTGTTGGGCCTCATGGAAGGAAGATGATTCACATTCAGCCTCCTAGTGATGATGAGGCTGAGGCTGTTGGTTCTTCTGCCTTTACCCCTAAACAACAGTCACAGATGCGTAGTCTTCATGATATCCTGCAGGCTGAAGTCACACGTTGCCAGCTTTGAGAGTCTCCTCCTCAGGATTGTGAAGATGGGGATCTTCTGGCAGATAACAATACCCAGCATACCCAAGAGAAAGATAAGGAGAATATTTCCCCTTCATCTTCTACTCTTCCTACTATCACTTTCATGGGGAAACGTGGTCCCAAACCATCTTCTCTCTCCACTTCCCTCTCTGCAAGTGTTGAGAAGGCAGAAGACCAGATTTCTAAGCTTTCAAAGAAGTGCAGTTTTGAAGATACCCTAATGGATTTGCAACAGTAAGTGTAATTGTTCTTGATTATTTTGTACTGATTTTTGTGTGGTAGAGCTAACCTAGATGTCATTCAAACATGTGCAGAGCAGGAAAGGGTTCTTCAGAAGTGCCAGATGCTTCTTCAGGAATTCCAGGCAGGAATTTGAACTGTAGAGGAGTATCAGGAGAAGATTCATGACTTGACAGTGCAACCTCTCAAGCATAGCCACTCAGAATCTTCCTTGCCAAAGGACAGTGAATAGTCCTAATTATACCAGCTTTTTACATTTGTTTAAAAGCCAATAGCTCTTCTACCAATTTATGTCTCTTCATTTCACCTGTTGGAATGTCTTTTTGCAAAGGTGCATCATGTACTCCTCGATCCTCCTCCTCCTGAGCCAAAGTATGAAGTGAAGAAAAGTGAGCTCCTTGGGCTATACCTTCAATATCAATCACCAGATTATGCAGAATAATGGCTATAGTGATCCATTGACATACAGCCTGATGTTGTCACTTTGAGTTGATATTGACACAAAGTCCTTATAGACATTGCCAATGACCCTTCAAGGCACCCATACAATGTTCAGAGCAAACACGAAGATTTGCCACAGCACCATCAAAGAGGATGTTTTCAGGTTGAAGAGATGCTGGACATTTGTGAACCGGAATTGTGCAAAGAGTCACGGGATAAGCAGAATCAACCCAAGCAAACTCATCCTCTTCAAAAAACCACTGAGTATGTTTCATGGCAGCTGTGTGCTCAAATGCAGATGCATCATAAGCTAAACCTGTCAAACCATGGGCATAGTTAGAGAACTGCATGGGTAAACCCATGGGTACCAGAGTGGCTACCCACACCCACACCCACACCATACCCACACCCATACACCCATGGGTTTGACCATGGGTGTATTGGTGGGTACATGGGTACATTAATGGGTATATGGGTACATACCCATCATAAATTTACCCATGGATATCTACATGATAACAAAGAAGTTCCTAGTCAATGTCTATCACATCCTCCCCATCACTTGCATCCCCATCAATCAGTAACTCCAGGGCTTTGTTTCCTTCTACATCATCTAAAACAACCACTTTCCTGATGTCCACATCCTTGACAAGCCCCAGCTTACTTCAGGATCCCAAATAAAGAAGTGCATGAACAGAACGACTTGATAGGCAATTATGAACATGTGACAGGAGGTTGCATCCTTTGCTGAAGAGGTGTTCAACATCAATAGATGTAACTAAATAGCAGTAGACACAGATCAATATTGAATACACATAGAAAATGGAAACACCTACCTGGAATTGTCAAATAATTAATTGCCATACAAGACAAGTGGGGAAAGGCTGTGTGGTGTTGGAGCCACCATGTTAGTGCATCCGTCACCTCCTTAACATCCATAGAGAGATGGCCTTGGGCTTGATGATGCATGGGAGATTATCAAATACTGGATGATTGTGTAGTACTTGCAGTGGGTTCCGCATCTGATTCTATGTCTTCATAACTCGCTGGTGCATGGTAGGAAGCATAAGGGTTGTGGTATGTCTTGACTATGAGTTGTTTTGCTACTTTAATCCACTCCTTGGATCACATCAGCAAATGTGCACACTTACTTTACCGCACTTTACTTACTTGCTTGCTTTACGCTACAAATCAAAAGCGGTAAAGTATTGAAGTCACCCAAGCTCTTTACAAAGCGCACCTGAAGTAGTCAAGTGTTGGAGTTAGCAAGTAAATGTAGTTCATACAAGCATGTAATGATACAGCAGTAAGGATGGAGTGGGTGGGTAGCATGGGTTGGGCACACAAAACAGCGGGTGGGGTAAGACATAGGCTAGGAATATATTGTGACTGGTGTGGGTCGGGCACTTGAAACAGCGGCTGGGGGGAGATGCAGGCTAGGAATACATTGTAACTGGCATTTGGTCACCTCAAATGGCAGCTGGGGTAAGATGTAGTAGGCTAGGAATACATTGTGACTGGCATGGGTCTGGCACTCGAAACAGCAGCTGGGGTAAGATGCAGGCTAGGAACACATTGTGACTGGTGTGGGTTGGACACATAAAACAGCGACTGGGGGGAGATGCAGACTAGGAACACATTGTGACTGGCATTCAGTCACCTCAAATAGTGGCTGGGGTAGAACCCTGGATGTGGGCTAGGAACACATTGTGACTGGTGTGGGTTGGGCACTCAAAACAGCGGCTGGGGGAAGACAGAGACTTGTGAAATGGCAATAAGAACAGGGTGGATAGCATGGGTTAGGGGCATGCAAAACAGTGGCTAATATTGGCAGAAGAGCAACTGGCAATGCAGTGGAAATGGCAGGGTGATTAAGGGCACAATTCAGGAAGGTTGTTTTGAAGAGGGACACAAGTGAGAATGTGACAGAAATGGGGGTGATAATATTGCATGAGCGTTTGTACCAGCTTACTCTATGTGGGTACACTGTGAGTTGTGACTGGAAATGGTGGCAAGGTGGGGTTACATATGCTGGAAGCCCTAAAAGCAGAATGAGACTTACAAACTATAGTTCAGATGATAAGTAACACATACATTCTCAGGATGCAATCTCAAAGGCATGATAATCCACAAATTTATTGACATAGAATGAATGGAATATGTCATATGAATGGTGTGGTTGGATCCCCAAAGGCATGCATTGGGTTCCATAAATCGGGATGAGGTGGGCCATACAGTATATTGCATTGATGTGTATGATGGATATGTCAGGACAACGATGTGAGTTGAATCCTGGTTGCACAATCCACATGCCTGTCTCCTTGTCCAGCTCCTCGGATAATGTGAACCAGTACATGACAGCACATGGATAAGTCTTAAGTGGCTCCCCTTGCTCTGCTGCTGCTTTGCTACAAAATGAAAGTGAAAAAAATGCAAGAATGCATACTACATCTAGGCCTCGCATGCCTTCAACCTCTGGATCAGTGACCACAAAGGCACAGTCCCGCCGTGGGTGACCATTTCTCCAAGATGGGCATGACCTGATGGTTTCGCGCTTTATCCCTCCAATTCCACTAATATCGCTTGGTGCACGAAACATGGTCGATGTGGAGTTGTATACCCTGATCCTAATTCCTTCTTTAAGTAAAGGACATTCATCCAATGAGATCTCATGATGGGCCCACAGATCCCAAGGGTGTTCCTGCTGAAAGAGAAGTGCTGGAGGAGCTTGCCAAGGTGTGGGAGAGTGAGCTCTATAGAAAGTTCTTCAATAGTTTGTGCTTGTTTACGATCTTGACAAGAATGAGAAACAAGAATGGTATATAAATGACGACTAACCATGGGTTTGTGTGAGTGTAGCATGTGCCTGCACACTCATTGGGTCATCAATTGGTACCCTGTCGATGTTATCGTCAGTATCATTATTGTCCTGCTCATCAGTGGGATTAACCATTTCATCAGGTGCATGGGTACTGTTGGAGAATGCTAAAAACTTGTTAGTAGCATTAATGTGACTACATGAGGATGCTTACATGTGGATAAGACTGCTGAAAGACATGAACCGTCTAACATTCCCCAACAAGTGAATTCAGTATAGCACCAAGCCAACTTGTCAAGACGCTGGTTAGTGATGAGTATTTGCCCAAGTGCATTGACACGGTTTGATCTATGATAGGGCTGTTTGACTGCACTAATGTGTTTGGACTCTGTAATGGACGAACAAAGTCCATTTGGAGCACCAAACAAATGAATCATGTCCACATAATGTTTTAATGAATGTTGTCGAGGGAGATTGAAATTGGGGACAATGTCGGGGTAAAAAAATTGTTGGTGTTCATGGAAGCGAGATAGTGCATCTTTGATCTTTGCTAGTGTACCATCTGTGATGGCATAGGATTGAATGAGATAACAGAACTCAAGAAGAGCATGAACAGTCCTCACAGCCGCTTGAGGCATGTGCCCTTTGATTGCAGGAATATAGACCTGCTTGTATTCAGTATAATAGATCTGTGTCGAGGATGTTTAAACACACCTTCATCAGTGCTTTTGAGTCATTTCTGGTCCATTGCTTGAAGTTCTGCCCCTGTGAGAATCATCTAAGCATTGAAAAAGGTGCAACAGCAACAATTCTAATAGAAATTAGTGAAGTGCGGGATCATAGTATAAGTGCACCTACCTGCAATCAATATTGTCCAGAATGCTATCAGCATCTCCACCATACCGTTTTCTAATGGATTGTTCCACCCAATCTACAAGGTGGTCCTTTAATAACTCGATGGAGGAGATCTGGAGATAGAAGTTGATAGATATCAGTGTGAGGGAAGTCATTTGTAAATGACTGTGGAACGCAACTGTAGAGTGAACATGAAAAATGATCATAGATCTTAAATATACCACTAATTCACCAACAATACCGTAGGACTCCCATAAAAAAGCGTACTTAAATGTGTCTAACGATTCGACTTGTGCAATGAGAGCTTCTGTGTGTTCACAGCACCAATAGAGTGCCTCTCCATCAAGCTCTGTTCGAAGAGCCAAGCATCTATTTGAAAACAAAATAAGATATTGAGTCTGTTGGTATGAATGGTAACATACTTGGGGCACCATCTGTGCACAATACAAGTGAGGAGGACTTGTTCCTCATTGTCTGCAATGTAAGGGCTGATATCAAAAATCACTTGACAGAAATGGCCATCACCAAAGCGCACAACCTCTGGTGTTGTCATACTAGGTTTTAGACTTTGTAAAATTGTCGATAGCGATGAATGAAATAGCTGATGGCGAAAGCAGTGAAATGCATCTGTTTTTGCTTCCACTTTATTAGCTATAGAAACATATGTCATTGAGAAATTGATTAAGAATATTGAATGTACTCTTCGGCATAGCTAAAAATCCACAAAGGACAATGGCATTCTTGTGTGCATGGCGCAGTTGGTTGTGAACATTCCCAATAGAGATATAGAGGGGGTAGAAATCATTTTGGCCAGTAGCAACACTAACTGTTGTTTTGTCACTACCAAGTATTATTGGCACAAAAGCAGCACCATGCATTGATGGATCTTGCACAATTAGATCCTGTTTTAATGGATTAGTGCAATAAGAGAGTAACACAATCTTTTACTAACCACCTGAGTCCATGCCCAGTCAGCTGACATGAAGTCGCATCAGTGGCGTTCATCAGAAGATGTCACAAATTCATGATATGGACAATAGTTCATTTGCTCCACAAACTCTGGATTGGACAGAATCTGGCGAACAACATCATGTGGGTCCTGAAAGTATACTTCATACTCCTTGTCCATCCACTGTGGGGCATTGCCTTGGTTCAGCCATTCACCTGTGTAGCATACTGTTAAACTCTGCCAATTAACGTCACCATACGCAATTGCATCAATCTGGGAATAGATATCCTTGTGGTTCCAGTAAAATGAGTCTGTAAGACCACTGGCTGTAGCCAACGAAGCATGCCATATATCTAAAAGTGCATCAATATTCACAGCTGATATTTGGCTGCACGTATAAGTAAAATCCATGATCTCAAATTCAACACGATTGGCAAATGGTGACCAGTCTTCAGCCAGTTGAGGAGTGGTTGATGGTGGGGGACTGCCTTCTGGAAGGAAGACTCCATTTGCATCACAAGGGTGCTCTGAATAAGTAAGTTGTCAGTAAAAAAACACATATACATTATAGAAGATGCCAACCAGTGAGATACTTGTGATAGTAACGAAAATACTGTCTATTGGACCCAACAAATTCAGTGTTGACCTCACTGCTCAGACACTGTTCACGACCAACAGATTCTTCATCATCATTGATGAAGTCCATCTCTTCGTGGTCATCCAGCCCATTTTCATCCCCAGAATATGTAGGTTCTTGCGTATCAACTGCTGGCGAGTGTAGAAAACTGGGATGGTAGGCGTTGCGGTGTTGGGTCAGACCAGAACGATTCCGAAACCACCAGGGGCACTGAGGGCATGCATAGGAATATGTTGTCATAGTGGCTAAGGGTTGACAGCGGTGTCGAGAGTTCTAGCAAAATTTGTCAGGGACAATGTGCACTTTTGCAACATAAATGTGCAAACCTTCGACCTGGGTGCACAGTCAATTTTCGACCTGAACCTTGAAGTCCCTGTCTTCCATCTTCCCCTCACCCACATTTTTTCTGTTTGTCCACCAGCAATGTCACCTTCAGCACCTACACCCTCAGCACTGTCACCCTGGCGCACTTGTCCTTTCAATGTGCACAAACATCTTGGGCTACCAGATGCCCCCAACAGAAAGCAGACTCAAGCTGAGAAGAAGCTTGATGATGAGGTTGCCACCACCATCAACAAAGCAAAGAAGGGAGTGACTAAACAAGCGATTGAGAGCCTTGGTGCTCTTAAGGCCAGAATGGCTGTTGCACAAACCAAGGCCACCGTTGCAGCCAAGCCCATTCGTCCTTAGTGAAGAAGCAATGGGAAGGCTAAACAAGCTGAAATAGCAGCTACGGGGGACAATGGTCAGTATTGTATGGCAACAGATGCAATTCTCACTAACCATGCTCATAGTCGCTGCACCCAAAGAACCCAAAGCAGTCCCAGATGAAAAGACTGATGAGATGCAGGCCAAGTGCAAGCCCAGGTCTGTGAAGAGTGGGGAGATGGCAAGCCTCCACAAGGTGATTGAGATAGAGCATAGGGCAAGGATAGCTAAAATGGGTAATGTGATCCCATTGATTCTAGATGTGAAAATGTAGGTATCCCTTTCCCACCTGACATGACGCTTCTGCTCACTGAAGGTACACTTTTTTTTCTCAATCTAATTAATTTGGAAAGTTCAAGCAGCAAGAATACTATTACTTGCATCAAGGGTTGGGGTGCACTTGTTGAGGTCCACTCAGATTCAATCTTTGAATCACTATCACCTAGTGCAACCGCTCTCAACACAACAGTGAACGATAGCAGCACTAAGGTCATGTCTGTCAGCAAAGGGACAGATGTAATCCAAATCGACAAACCTGGAAATTATGGCTTGGTTGGGGCCTTTGGTGGTGATGATGAAGATAACAGCCCCGACATGTTTGAAGCACCCTTCACTCAAAAGAATCTGCATGTAAGTGAATCAAAATGTTCAATCCTATCTGATTGCTTATACATTGCTTGTCTATGAAGGATGGGTTGGTCTCTATTGTATGTAATGCTCTCACAGACAGTGGTTCACTCAGCCCCTCTAGCGGCCTCAAACAAAAGCAGCCATCCAATGTTCCATCTAACGTTGAAGGCTCTGTTGTGGGTGAAAGTGATGAGGACTTGCTGGATGACGAAGTCATTAGCCTCTTGGCCCAGTGTCGTAGAATATCTGAGACTCATTCTTGCATTATATCCCAGGTAACACATCGGGCATACTAAATGTATAAGGTTCACTGATGGGTCTGTTTATAACAGACATCTGTCACCGCCTCACGCAACATGGTCAAAAAGCTCAAGGCACCTGATGACTCAAACGAAGGTACGTTCCTACATTGATCATTTTTTCAGATTGCACATTACCACTTACTTCACCTATAGTATCATCACTGGTGACTTTCTCACGTGCATCATCAATCATGCACAATGCTTCTAATGCATCTGATACTGGTTCTTTCATGCTCACGAAGGAACAGAAAGCCAGATGGAAGAGCAAGGCTTTGACAACGCTATGCCTCTGGGCTGGTTCTCTTGCCAATGTATGGGATACAAGTAAGGATCGCATCATCAAACCATTAACACTTATTGTCCATGTTGTTCTGCCAGAGTTGGGAAACACTTTTTACAATGATACATCCACTCGTTGAAAAGGTATGCTAGCACTTCTCTCTATTGAGTTCTAGACTGATATTTGAGTAGGTGTACCAACACCTTTGTAACTGGCACCATAGTGTCACCTCATGTGCAACCATACTAGTCACATCGTTCTTTACAGGTATAGGCCAAGAAGATATTGAGAAGGAATCTCAGATCCTCCTGGAGAACCACTGCTTTTTATATGAGGATCTCGATTTTGAGGACCATTCGAAATGCTTCCAATCTGAGTTCATCCTGCATCTATTTGCTATGATGCACTTACTGGCCATCAAAGGTTTTGTCTCTGTCCCTGGGTTAAAAACTGATCAGCTTGCATGCTCTAGAATGAGTGGAGCATTGGGTCTATGCAGTGCCACAGTATTATTTACTGTTCTTTTCACAGTAGGTAAATCATACTGATTGCATTTGGGCAGCTTTTTCATGCTTTGGAGAGCACACAAGATCAGGGTGGGAAACCTACCAATGACCCGAAGGGAAAGGGAATTTGAACCCCCATCTCGTTCAACCCCACTTCTGCAAAGCTCAGTTCATACACTCATTCATTCTCTGAATATAATTGGGAAGAGAGAACGATAGGACTGACATGCACTGCAGCCCGTTGTAGCGATCCAGAGCTTGAGATCATAATTGACAAGGCATGGGCAATGTTTTAGAAGATGAACCTGTTAGCAGCCAGATGTGCCGGTTCCATGCAAAATAAGGATTTCGAGGATGAATTTGCTGATCTGTGTAGGTGTTTACTTTGTGAAGTACACTTGAGCTAACTTCTCAACACTGTTTCAACAGGACTTGCAATATTCTGGATACTTCATACTGCTGCCTTTTATCACCTCTTTTTGCCACTGGTTTTGTTGCCATTTTGCTGGCAAATCACCACCACTCTTCCACTGTCACCTATCAACCACTTTTCTACTTTCCAGCTTGGATGCCATGATAGCATAGATAACAACTTCTACGCTTTCTACATTTTTGCTTAACCTTTATGCTAGCATACTTAGTAGCTTTGTTACTTTAAACTGCTTTAATTCAAGTGTCAAAGTGCCCTAAGCAAGTTTTAAGTGACACGAAAGCAAAAGGATCTACTTGGCAAGTTATATTTACTTGAGGCATGTCAAGCATCAAAGTGATCACCAAGTTTAGTTAAGTACAGTAAAGTAAGTGTGCACATTTGCTGATGCAGCCCACAGATTCAAAGTACTTGAGCTTGTGTTGGGGGTGGAGTACTAATAGAATATAAATAATAAAACACTAAGAACATATATAGACATACCCATAGCAATCCAATAGAGTTCCAATGCATCAGTCTGTGAGTAGTATCAGTTGAGTGTTTTTTCGGTGAGTGCAATTGCAGAGTGAATGGCTGGTGTGAGTTCCTTCTTGTTTAGGATGCCAGTAGTGAAGGTCTCATCAATAAAGTCCATCGCTGGAATGACCATGGCAAGATTTGGGGTTGATTGCAAGAAATATAAAGTTGCATCCTTGAGGATCTTCGGGCTGATCAGTGAAACAGGATCACAT
The DNA here is from genome assembly GCA_038094075.1 of Xerocomus spinulosus. NCBI lineage: Eukaryota > Fungi > Basidiomycota > Agaricomycetes > Boletales > Boletaceae > Xerocomus > Xerocomus spinulosus. The sequence goes on along the minus strand of JBBPTN010000357.1, from coordinate 5,618 downwards.
GATTGCATGCACGTGCTTACCTTAAGGACATTATGGAGCTGCACAAGCAACTCCCATTCCCCTTCATCAAGCCCATAGCTGCTGACCCCAAGCTTGTTCTTATCTGTTATTCCATCCATGCTGGCCTTGTAATCCACAGCGAATGCAAGCATATTGTACATTGAATTCTAGTGTGTTACAACATCATGTGGGAGCTTTCTAATGACCAAGTCCAACTTATCCAAGATTGACTTCCAAGCCGGCAGGAGCCTCATGCTTGAGTGAAGAATCTTGAAGGCTAGTTTGTGAATCTACACAAATGGATTATCAAGGTGCATTGCTAGCAGATCTGCCATATTACTCACCTTTTCCAGAGTTACCCTTACTGGCCTCACACCTTCATTGAGCGCAGCACACTCATCATTTGTTGAAAAATCAAGTTCATCGACCCACCCATCAATGTTGTTACCAGCCATGTCCCCCCCTTCAATGGCTTTGCCCTCAATCTCCCCACTTGTCTGATGATTGATCAGATCCCCTCAACTCCTCATGCAAGTCAACCCCTGCTCTCCTGCGTTTAGGTAAGTCAAACACCCAAATAAGAGACTTAGCTACTAAATTAATGATATGTAGGAAGCACTGCACTCATGCAGTCTCACCACCAAAATGTGCGACATGGTCAGCTACCTCCATGGTCATCATATCATTCGCTGACGCATTGTTGGCAGTCAAACCCAAGATCTACAGCTAAGGTCAGTTGTGTAAAATTCTATCGCATTCACAAACCTTGTCTGAAATTCTGTATTCTTTTAGCATCTTTGCGAATGCATTGGCCAAGTTAACCCCACTATGCAACTGTATCCAATACTGTTAGCATGCCTAACCGGTAAGTCTTTGCTATACGCACCTTTGCTACTTCAGTGACATCGAGTACTAATGCTATTGGCTCTCCCTCGTGTACCAGATGCACTATTACAGCCACGAATGACATGTGGTTGGGCGAAGTCCATGCATTCATGGCAAAACCCAACTCCCTGTTGTACTCCTAGTAAGTTCAGATTATTTTCTTACCATTTTCATAGAATAATACTCACTCATAACATTTTAGCTATTTGCTTTTGCATGTTCGCAAAAACAAGTTGTGTGTCATGCGAGATTGTAGTTGAATGTGGTAAGTATAGTTCTGGCCATCCGGTTTTTATTAAGCTTTGGAATCTGTGGTCACTAACGATGTCGAACGGGTGCAGGCTTTCAGACACCCAGCGAACAAGTTCAGCGCTACAAAAATAATGTCAGAAGGCTTGCTATGGGTGTATGGACAACATACTGTAACTCCACACGGGTATGTTGTCTATTGGAGTAAGTTAATTTCCCTTTTCCCCCATGTCCGAATATAACCATTATAGAACCAGAATTTTGTTTTGTAATGGTATCACAAGCCGTTTTCAGATCTGGTGCCTGGCTAATCTGTTGCATAACATCTTTACCCCAGTATGAATGGACATGCTTGCACATGTTCCCAGTCGATGCCTTATCTGCCTTATCAAGGTAACGTCAAATCTTTTGGTTACAGCCTTTGCTGAGGCATTTGAATACATGACAGCGTCACTGATCCACATACAGAATATCTGGAACCAGGCTGAAAAATACATATATAGGAGAGACCCAGTCGTGCATCATTTGCTCTGCACAGCAATTAGTGATACAATGCTAACAATATATTCTAAAGCTTACAAAGCTCAACATCCAAAGTCTCAGCAGTATCATCAGTATCACCATCAGGTTTTGGTGTGTTGGCCCCCTTCATTTTCATCTGCTTGGTACTGCCATGAGATTCCTTGGCAGGTGGATTGTCCATGAGAGAGTCAGTTCCATTCATGCTATCCTCAAGGTCTGAATTGACATGGATACACTTTTTATCCTTAGCACCACCCACATGGATTGACTCTTGGCAGGCATGTGCCTTCACTATAGGACGTGAAATCCTTTTTGGAAGCATGGGGTAGAAGTGGGGTAATAAACTTAAAGTGTGGAAGGGCTATGTGGATATAGAGGGGAGATTGTGAGATTTTTCTCACTTTAAAATGTGTTGGAAAATTTTAGTACTATATAGTTGGTGCAATGTCCCAAGAATGTGGTGACTAATTGGGCAAGTGGCTATGAATGGTAACATGTGACATGGGTATAGCACACATACCCATGGGTGCATTGGGTTTGAGGTGCATGGGTCATGGGTATATGGGTCACCACAATACAACCCACACCCATACCCACCAGTACCCACACCCATAACTCATGGTGGGTTACCCATACCCATGCAGTTCTCTAGATGTGGCAGTGTGATATTAGAGGGATGCGAAGAAAGGATTGTGTATAGACTTCCTATGGTGAAGGAAAGCCTGTAAGAGGGTAGGGTGACAATGTAATGCTCAAAGGTGGAGGACTTCCACTGTCCAATGGCCTGAATCTGCAAGGGAGGAATACCAGCAGCAGCAAGGGAAGTGGCACTGCCAGCACAAAGTGAGTGTCCCCCCACTGAAGAGGGGAAGAAATCATGGAGCTGCCACATGAACCAGGAGCATACTGGTAAGAAACCATCAGGGTGCATCCAGAGATGAGGATGGAAAAAAAGATGGCCATCCTAAAAAGCAAGATAACGAAGAAAGAAATCCATCAGATTAAACAGGTTGAATGCTGATTAACCACCTGATAACCCTCGAAAAGTGAATCTGATTTGGAGTGAGGCAAGTGGAAAGAAATGTATGTCGAATGGATCTTGACTGATGACCACCACAACATCTTGAGGGAAGAGTGCAGGGCAAGATTATCAGGGAGAACAAGCTCTCTGAGTTGCAAGAGGCCAAAGAAACCTACAAGAAGTATATGACAGAAATGAAGTTCAGGGGCTATAGAACCCCTAAAGAACACCCTATGGAGCCCTGCAGGCTCTAGATCAGATGGGATTTCCAGTTATCACATGCCCTATGAATGTCATACCATAATGGTCAAGTACTGACTATGCTTAGTCAGATACTGATAACAATCATTATAAGATTAGTGATTAGTATTATCAAATAGTGTAAATCTCAGGGTCATATGACATTCTATTTTCCTTCTTATGGTAATATTAAAGTCATATGACACTTCTTTATTCTCTATTTAGTAATTAGAGATTAGATCTCCTCTTTAACTCTAAGTATAAATACCTGTCATGTAATTAGTGAAGATCAGATCTGAAGCAAGTGCTTCTTTCTCTCACACATCTCAGATCCTCTTTACTGTTCTCATATATCAGAAGATCTGAGATCTTATCAAGCTACACTTTGATCTAATCAAGGGTAATACTCCTATATCAAACCTCTGCTAGTATAGAGTGAGTTTCATTGCTCTATTCTTTCCCTCTTTGCTGTCTGCACACCTTGAAAGAGTTGCTGCACCCAGTATGCTTCCTGGGACATTACATAAGCACCCTCTCTTCAGTAAAGTGGCAAACAGCAAATTGTCCAGACCAAGGGAGCTGGCAGGTAATGAATAATAGAGACCAGATTGTCTTGGGTGAGAGAAATCTTCTGATGGATGGGTGCAGAGAAGCCCTGCATGACACCTTGCAAGGTATGTTGAACTAAGGGTGAGTGATGAAAAGCTTGCACCTCGGGATAAGATGTATTATGCTAGGCCCAGGTAGGGACTAATGTAGAGCTTGGGAGAACAAAGCATAGGAAGTTCTGAGGTTCTAGATCTTGAACATCAACAGAGGCGATGAACCTATAATGAAGGCAAGGAGCCAACAAGTCTGAGTGTTCAAAAGAAAGCTCCAAGTCAACTGGACAAGGAGGGCCTGAGTTTGAGTGAAGCTAGAATGAGAACCAGGCAACAAACATGAAGGTTCACAGAGGATGGATTCATGCTATTGTAAGACAAGGTGGAAGTCCAAGTAGATCAAGCTTGGGACCCCTTCTGTATTGTACTGCACTACTTATATGAATTAATGAGGTATGGGAAAATAGAACATAAAAGGGAATGAAACTATTATATGATATGAAAGAATAATGTGATTGGATGACGGTATATCCAATAGAAGATGAAGAAATACCGTAGAAACAAGAGTCTGTGTTGGAATGGACTAAAGCATAAGCAAGACTGTCAGTGTTAGGATGGTGAATATGTCCAATAAAGGAAAAAGAATAATGCAGTGAAGAAATAAGCAAGAAATCGTAACCAGACACCTCAAGTTCCAAGATGATCCTAGCTAGATAAGAGTGAATAGTGCACAGCTCAATATGATGGGACATATAAGCGATATAAAGTGACAACATATCGGATGTAGGATAGATGTTGAGATGATGAAGGTGACAGAATGATGAATACAAGCAATAAGCTGAAGCATAAGATAATTGAGTAGAGCGGTCAAGTGCACACCCTAAGGTAATGGAGTGTTCAACTAAAAGTCACTCTATTGACCAGGCTACTTGAGATTGCAGCCTGGTCTGGGTTGCACAAGTTGTCATGCTAAGCCCACTCCCAGCATAGGTCAAGGGGGTAAAAAAGTTGAGATGGTAGCCCAAGGGTATAAAGATTTGAAACATGAGTCATCAAGCCATGAGAGAGCATCAGCACCCTGATTGTGCAAACCTGGAATATGAAAGACTCAGAAATCAGTCTGCTACTAGAGTTAACATCCAGTTGAAAGCCAGTAGACCTGCCAGAGAGTTAAAAAGCTGCATGGTGTTCAGACTGTCCATAAAGATGGCCAATCAGCCTTCATTTTGAAGTTGAGGAGCAGCATCCAATATAGCAGAGCAGACACAAAGAGCCTCAAGGTAAAAGATGGAGCCATTATGCTGGATGTACAGTACACTGAGCAACAAAACCATTCCAATGTTAGTAACATTTGGATTGTTGCATGAATATCTAGTGTATCTTTCATGCTAGGCCCTCAGACATAGGTATCATTAGAAAGCCCTGATGAAGGGCTTTCCAAACATATATACGTTGCTTATGTAATTTCTTCTACATCAGTCAATATTTGCGAATTAATGAAGGGTACTCATTGGGATGGTTTTGTTGCTAATATCTGGCACTATTAAAATGACACATTACAGCAAGATATTATATAAGCAATGAGTCATGTGGTGTTTAAGAAGTTTAATATGGCATAAATAAACCCAAATATCATCACATCCTCCACATCCTCCACTATAAAACCCCTTTTTATTGATCAAACCAATCAAATTAGTATTTTTTTAAAATAAGCCATTCAACCCACCAAATTTCTACTTTAACTGGTTTTGGCTACTCTACCATTCATAGGATATGCAGCAGGCATTGTTCCAACCCATTCAAGTGCTCTGATGATTGTCCATCCATCATTACTCTCACTAACATGCATTATGTTATTTATCCTTTTAAATTTAAAAAGGCTAAAAATGCTGCCCAAGTTACCAAAGCCCTTTGGGACACCAAGGACCATTACATCTCACCTCAGCCTACTCACAAATACCTAGAAAAGCTGGTATAAATGGTACTAACAAGAGAAAATGCCCTTCTCTCTATAAGTGTTATCTGAGAGCTAGCTAGGACTTTGCTGAAAGCCATCAAGATTAAGCTGTAAAAGATTGAAAGCATGTCATATGATCAGA